>CAUHTR010001725.1:0-71838 GCA_959609185.1 Schmidtea polychroa | reverse complement strand
NGTTGTTTTTGTCGATGTCGAATGAACTTTGAGCGACTATCAAATCTTACATGAAAACCATCAATGAATATCCATTTGAATTTTTCCCTAATCAAATCCATCAATGCGTTGATAGTCAGTTTATTTTTCTGATATTCTGGATTTAGGTGTAGTTAGTGAAGGTATGTAATCTGGGTAATGTACTCATTACCCCAAAGCGCGTTTAATTATCATAAATGAGACATTCATTTAGCTTTACCAAATAGACTTCGTTTTGGATTTAGTTAATTTTAAGATTTTTTGTAAAAATAATGAATAAAGAAGTAAGATATTTATTTATTTATTCTAATATACATTAAATTTTTCATAGTTTATCTAAAATATCAAGAATTTAGGGAAGAATCTTTAATATGATTATTTATATGATCAAAGGTTAATCAAATGCCGGTTGGTGTATCGGCTCCTGTTACACCACAAATTTATTCCAGTAGATTGTTTCTTTATTTTCAAGAGAGCGACTTTTCAGTACAGTATAGTTGGAATGGTTATATATATATATATATATTTTTATTGATTTTATGGACTTTACTAATTAAATCAAGTATGTTTTATAAGTATTTTAAAATTCAATTTTTAATAAAATTATGTATGGCTTTCTACTTTTGATTCAATTGGTTAAAATAAAACAGAAAATTGTCAAATTTGCATGCATGAAAATGATTATTAATTATGTTACTATGGCATTTTGTACTTGTATATAAATTTATATGCGCTTAAATAATTATTGTTAGTCAGTAATGGGATAATCAATGTATTAATAAATCATGTTCACTGGTTAGAACCATCATTTTTATCTGGTGTTATTAATCTCAGGATAGTGGTAATTTTAAAATTTTTATATATGCGTAAAATATTCCATTATAAATTCGTGTGTTGGATAAGTGGTGTCTTAGTGCTATTGACTTGACTCTATATGTTTGTCTGCCTTGTATGTAATAAAATATCACAAGCGTCCTAAACAACTGTAGTGGAATTTCTATTCTAAAATGTTAGTAGATTTTATTTATGGTGCCGATTATTGTATTCCGTTTGATTCCGAGAATGCGGCCTGATTCGTGATAATCATGACCATCCGCCATGAATTGGATGATTCTTTCGTTGTCAGCAATGGCCATTACATATAGATTTTATAAAAATTGTCTGAAGTTTAAATGAAAAGCTTACACATTTGGCTATGAATTTCTCGAAATGAAATAGTCGATTCTGATGAGGCTACAGACAGTCCCTCGTACATTTTTTGTATAATTAATTAATTTTAAATTGAGAAATTTTAGCTAATTAAACGTCCTTTTGAATCAATATCCTGTTGCATGTATCTCGCGAGCCGTGTTTGTGCGTACTTGTTTGTAATATATATATTATTAACATCGATTTTGTTTCCTATTTGGTATAATATAATTGCCAATCTAATTCCACATTGCTAATTCAGTGCCACATTTGGCTATGACACACTCACATTTATTATAGGTAAGCCAAGGTTTATATTATAAAAACCCACATCAGTGCCCATTCGATGGTGATCGGTTGCCGGTCGGTGTAATTATTTGCAAATTATGATGATAGTAAAGACGAAAGGGCGGGTGAAATCGTACATCCGAAGAGTATGTAGATACACTGGTAAGACAAGACACTTGCAACTATAAGTTTTTACAAATATATTTCGGTTGGTGCGCATTTCGGCAATGATTTTGATTGACACGCTTCTATACATCGAGTGCTCGTGATTGGATCTTAATTGAATTGTACATTATTGACTCCTATAAAATGATGATATGGTGTTACAGGCTATTGCTTGCAAATAAATTTTGGGCGTAATCAAAAATCAATTATCGTGTGTATGGAATTAATAGTCTGTTTTGAGGAAATTGCTAGCAGTGCATTGAAGAATTTATTGGGAAATTATAAATCATATGGAGTAGCAAATCGTAATTAATTGGTTTCGACAAAATCACTCTATTTTGTAAGATAGACGGAATGTCTTGCTAAAAATGATTGGATACGCCCAGAACCAAAAGAATAATGTATGAATATCGTTGCATCCGGATTTTAGTAAATTCAAGGTTTGACAATAGGATAAGTAAGATAAGCTAATTTTATGAAAATAAATAAGTCTTCTCCTTGATAATTTGTCCTTGTTTGGTTGAATGGTTGAATGATGGGCTAACAATTGGTTGAGGATTGGTTATGCAGGCTCTGGATAATATTTAGGTCAATGAATTATTAAGTGATTAATTGTTATTACATCGTTAAATTAGTGAATGGATAAACCGATGGAATGGTAGCTGCTTTAGAAAGGGAACTTTTTGAGAATGCACTGATAAATGAATATGTAATGGTATGAATGATTATATGCAAATGATATATAAGAATGTATGGATTAGGGGGTTTATGAAAAAGCAAGCTATATATGATTCTGGTATCGAGTTGTCGATACATACAGTGTATGATAAGGACTATTTAAACCAATTAATAAAACAGGTAATACCTTCTACACATACCAACCCAAGGGTAGAGTACCCAAGGATGTTAAATGCATCGGTAAAATGGAAAGACCAAACCATAAAAACGATTGAATAAACATCCAAATGAAAAATACGATAAAACTCGACAGATAACAAAGTACCAAACGATAAATAAAGCAAATGATAACCATGTCTTAGCTTCTGCAAATGTGAATCTGAGACGAACAACATTATAGATAAAGAGATGAGTTTACCAGACGAAACAGAGCGAGTCAACAGATTCTACTGAAAGTAAAAGAAAGTAAAGACAAGAAAAGACATCGAAACATCACATATAGAAATCATAACTATATATCACCAACACCTAGAATGAACAAAAGCTTTAAGTAAAAGAACAAAAACAAGAACTAAACTTGTCTGTAAGATAGATGAAGGGATAAAACTTGCTGGTAACTCGAAAAATAAATCTGAACCAAAGACAAGCGAGAATAACTGTTAAAAAATAAAATCACAGTATAAAAATGGAGCAAAAATAAATCGAAATAAAATCTCCGTGACAAAGGCACGGGAACTAAGTTAAAAGGCAGTGAAAAACTTTGCAAAATAGGCGAACATCACAGACACCAAGAGTACGTAGAAAATGAATTCTAAAACTTATGTAAAACGACTCGGGAGAATAACAAAGTATATAGAGAAATCAATGAAAGTGAATATACAAGATACGAAAATAAAATGATGGATATCAACGAAAAAGATCCAGCGAAAGAAACCAGGGAGCCCAAGGTTAGCCAAAGTAATATGAATATACAAGACAGTTATACGTACGATGCTCATATTAATGACCGGAACGAACTATGAAAAATTATCCAACGTCAACGATAGAGAATGGGAAACAATTAGAACCAGACGGGTGAAATATACAGTAAATGAAAGAGTACAGAACACTAAACTAAGAACAGTGAAAAGAGATCTAGAAAGTATCACGAATTACGAACCCATTTACATAGAAAGGGTTATGACTATATATAGTATGAACAATGAATATATAAAGGTATACGATTATATAAAAATATATGTATATATATATCAGCGCGGTATAATTAGTATATAACTTCGGGAAGTAAAATGAAATAAAATTCAGATAAGAGATTAGGAATCAATGTAGGTGAATTAATAGAATAAAACGGATCACAATGGAAATCAATCCCAATACCACCACAGGAGAAATATGGAAGCAGAAAAGCGTCATATTATCGTAAATAACATTAGCTATACAGAAGCAAGGAATCTCATGGAGGAACAATCTAATCGAAAATTTGAACAATGAATTTGTTCGTGAGAGAATCATCAAGGACCAGAGAGGAAAAATTGAAATAAAGTGAAGAGAAATAGAACAACTCTAATGATAAAGCCAAATGCAAGAAATGAACTACTAAGAAAGCTGAGGAAAACAAAGAGAGAAAGATATGGTCAGAATGTAACGGAGAATATCAGATGTGAAAAGGAAACAGGTAAAAGGAAAATGCATTAAACTGAAGATGAAGTACAAATAGTTATAACAAATACAGCATAGTATCCATTGAAAAATTGTTATAAGATGAGGAGTAAAATATTCCGAGAGGGAGGTGGAATGATCAGAAGAACACCGTATCCGTATTTTGCGTAAAGGAGAAAAAACAACGAACTATTAGCATGGTCATAACATTGAAAAGAGACGGTAATGGCAGAACTGGGTGCCAAAAAGAGGACTAATTGTATATAAATAATTGCATATATCGGTGTATACACCCCAACCAAAATGATATATAATAAAAGTAGAGGACCGATCACCATAAACAAAGATAAAATAATGCGAAAAATCAAAACATTAAAATCTACACTTATTTAAGAGTAAGGAAAATTAATCAGAGAAAATGGGCATGTGACAAATATGGTAGAGAGGACATGAGAACAAAATACTGAAAACCGAGAGAACACAAGATAATAGATAAATCAAATAATGAATGTCGAGGACGACATTTTGCGAAGACGCGGAGGAAAAATGAGATCAAACTAGGACAACATCAAACGGCAGATCAATTTGAAAGTCAAAATGGACATGAGCAGTAATAGGAACAATCGGGAAAATTATACAAAAACATGATTGACGATAAATGAGGAGCGCACATATAACAAAATAAAATGTGAACAAATAAACACAATAAAAATGACAAGGAAAACACAAAACGAAATGAACAAACATGAAACGACAAATAACAAATTCACAGAAGGATAGCAAGGGCAAAGACATTTGAAGGAAAATTCAAAACAGCAAGAAACGACAAATATAAAATGAAACATGATACAGTGAAACAGAACAAAAAATTGAAAGCTTAACATCACGACACGGCCAATTAAAATAACAATAGATGCTAACAAAAATGAGATCAATTAGAAATATCGAACAAAAGTTTAATTATGGAAAACGAACATACTGCCAACTTTTACTATGGAGCAAAAAGTTACAATAAGGAAAAACGAACGGACTGTCTACTTTTATTACGAACTAAAAAGTTACAATTGTGGGAATTTCAATGATAAATTTGAATAAATTCAGAAATGATAGAAGCAATAATATCAACCACTCCAGGAACAGCTAGGGAGAAATGCGTACAGATGTAGATATCCAGATATAGGTGTATATATGTATATGAATATATGTTTACGGATAAGGGTATATGTATAAGTATATGCGTGTATATGTAGACATAGATAAACAATTAAATGAGATAATGAAAATAAATGACCAATCAAAGTTACGCGCCAAAAAGTAAAATAGCAAATAGACGCGGAAATAAGTAAAAACATAAAATATAGGGAGTGGAACAAAGAGGCCCATAAACAGAAAAACAACAAACAAATTTTGAAAACGTAAAATATACGAAATGAGAAACATTATGACGAGGAAATCAGTGAGAGGTAACATAAAAAATCAAAGCTAAGGAAAATATACAAATACGGAAGCGTGATAAATTACAAAATTGAGCAGGGATGGTTAATAAATAAACCATTGACGAATAGAAGGGTAACGAATAAAATGGATAAACAAAGATTAACGAGTGATGCGAGAGGGATCTGCCTGAGGAAATAGTGAGCATATTAACGAGAAACAAGTCGACCGAAGCGGTAAGAGTAAAAGCGATAGCAATAAGACGTTAACTATACAAGAGACGTGGATATATTTAGAATAATGAAGAAGGGCCAAGAGTAATCGAGATAAGTAGATTAAGAGCACGACGTAAAAATAAGAATAAAGTATTACGAAAATTGAGAGCAAATGAATAAGGAAAAAATTTTCTGTTAGGATTTAGGAAATCCACAACCTATGAGCTACGCTCAGCGTAGTGCGGATAAGGCCCAGGAAAGTACCAGCTGTCCTGACGAAAGATGTGGAACAGGGCCCATCGCATATACTGGAACATCTCTGCGTGTGACTGATCACCACACGATCGGAGATCGACCAGTGCGAGTGTTTCGCATCCAGAGTCAGGAGAGTGGGGAAAACCTTGGAAGAGTAGTAAAAAGAAGCATGCAGGAGAAATAAAAATGAAGACCAAGTAAATAGGAAAAGACAGAGCGGAAGTAAATAGGAAACAATTAGAGCTTAAAGACTCAATTGATACGATAACCGGTAGGCAGAATAATAGAGGACAAAGATAGTCAAAGGAAACCGAATAATAGATGCGAATAATAAATGCGAATAATAGATGCGAATAATAGATGCGAGTAATAGATGTGAATAATAGATGCGAATAATAGATGCGAATAATAGATGCGAATAATAGATGCGAATAATAGATGCGAATCCGGAGTCAGGGGAGTGAGGGAAAACCAGTAAAAGTAGTAAAAAACAGGCATGCAGGGGGATAAACGTTTAGAAAGTGCACAGTGACTAAAGTAAAGACAACAAAAATAGTGAGCCTAGGACAAACAGAGAAATGGAGAATAAAACATGCATGTTAGAGGATATTAAGGCCGGGCTGTTGAAAAGTCCAGCCGGTCAGGATAATGAAGATTGAGCTGTTGAATAGTGCCAGCCAGTCGTAAGGCCGAGTTGTGAAAAGTCCAGCCGGTCAGGACAATGAAGATTGAGCTGTTGAATAGTGCCAGCCAGTCGTAAGGCCGAGTTGTGAAAAGTCCAGCCGGTCAGGACAATGAAGATTGAGCTGTTGAATAGTGCCAGCCAGTCGTAAGGCCGAGTTGTGAAAAGTCCAGCCGGTCAGGACAATGAAGATTGAGCTGTTGAATAGTGCCAGCCAGTCGTAAGGCCGAGTTGTCGAATAGTCCAGCCGGTCAGGGAAATTAAAACTGAGCTGTGAAAAGTCCAGCCAGTTCGGAGATAGTAAGGCCGAGTTGTTGAATAGTCCAGCCGGTCAGGGAAATTAAAACTGAGCTGTGAAAAGTCCAGCCAGTTCGGAGATAGTAAGGCCGAGTTGTTGAATAGTCCAGCCGGTCAGGGAAATTAAAACTGAGCTGTGAAAAGTCCAGCCAGTTCGGAGATAGTAAGGCCGAGTTGTTGAATAGTCCAGCCGGTCAGGGAAATTAAAACTGAGCTGTGAAAAGTCCAGCCAGTTCGGAGATAGTAAGGCCGAGTTGTTGAATAGTCCAGCCGGTCAGGGAAATTAAAAACTGAGTTGTGAAAAGTCCAGCCAGTTCGGAGATATTAAGGCCGAGTTGTTGAATAGTCCAGCCGGTCAGGATAATGAAGATTGAGCTGTTGAAAAGTGCCAGCCAGTCGTAAAGGCCTAGAAAACCAGTGAGATAGCATTTAAGCTACAATGAGATAACATTTAAGCTAACAGTGAGATAGAATATTAAAGCTAGCTAGAAACGAATTGAATTTAGATACGAGAATTCGAATTTAGGGAGGATTAAACGAGCTCGTGGAAGGTAATAATAAAATTTTTTAGTGAGAAAGAGAAACAGAAAAGGAAAATGAATTAAGGAGATAATGGAAATAAAGAATAAGTGTGAATAGATGATGGGTAAAAGAGGAAAATAATTAACTAATTAAAGGGGATCCCAGGTAGATAGACAAAGTTCTACAGAATTTTTTTGGTTGAAACCGGTTAAACGAATTTGTTTTTGGTTCCAGAGTAGAACCGAGTAAAGGGTAATAGGTGAATTAGATATAAAAGGATAAGTAAAATGGCGAAATTGCGCAAGAGTATACTAGGAAAATGAGGAGGGGTAATTAGCAGCAATGAACAACGACCCATCGATATTATAATTGATAAATATAGATAATTCATACGACCATATAGATAATTATTACTACCCCACATAGATAATTTAACATCGACGAAAGTTTGGGATTATGGTTCATTACAACCCACGATATAGGAATGGTACACCATTTGAAAATTTCGAGGGTATAAACAGACTAGATAATAATTTTTAAGGCTTCGAAAGTAGAAACGGAGAAATTAGAATTTTAATAAGTCTGGAAAGCGGATGCCAATGGGATAAGAATTTTGTTCCAGTTGATTGTTTTGAATGCAGAAACGAACGAGTTAGAAATTTGTAAGGTAAAGAGTGGCAAGTTAAGGAATGATAAGATTGGTAAATTTTGATATCTCAGTAGAAATGACAAGAAATGAATTGATATTAGATAATCGGGTAAGAGAGAATGAATGAGAATATAAGGAGAATAATGGAAATTTTAGTTAAGAATGAGGTATAGAAATGACAAGGAATGAGTCAAGTACATATGAGAGGCAATACAAGTACAACTGTGAATATAGTTTCAAACTTAAGGAGAGAAACCGTTAAGTAGAACAATGAACTAAGTCAGGAAAAACAGCAACGATAATAATAGTTAATGAAAGGAGGAAATATAAGGGTAACCGCTATAGTAAACTCAAGAAATGATTAAAACTGGAAACAACCGAGAACAGAATAAGGACCATGGTAATGAAGAAAAAACTAAGAGGTAATATCCAGTTAATAGATAGAGATAGCAGAAAAAGATAGTCATTCAAAGCCAAGAAGACCATAGAAACGAGGGAAAGGAACACGAATTAAAATAAATAAGGATCGCGAAAATTAAGTAGAACATGAGAATAAAGGTGTAAACTAAGGGAACGAGGAAACAAATATTAAGAGATGCCCAAGGAAACCAAAACAAAAACATTGCAATTATGTTATATATAAATTATAATTTATAAAGATAATAAACGGTAAGGAGGAGTGATATTTTTCTAGTAAGGTAAATCAATCAATCAAGATAACAGCCAAGTATCAACAATCAACCAGAATTCATCACCAAATCATTAAGCCAATCGATAATAGAACCAAGTATGTCAAACGAAGAAGAAATGAAAGCTGCAAAGAAAGGAAAACGAACAATCAAATTCAAGCAAACGTAAGAGAGTGAAAAGGAGAAATCAAAGCAGCATCTCAAAAACGGAAAGTCGAACCTCAAAAGAGAGTGGTAAAAGGAATTTCAAAACAGTCAGTCGAGAAGTGTAAAACGCCAGTGGAACTTCATGGAAGAGGAAATAATGTAAAAGCAGAAATAGTAAAAGACACTGAAACCTAACTAAAGAAAGAAACCAACGACGGAGAGATAATATGGATATATGAGCGAACAAGCTAGCTGAGATGCAAAATCAGATAAGCATCCTTACAAAACTATGCAGTAACATAACCGAGTATCAATCCGAAATGAAAAGAAAGCAACCTCCAAGAATAAATGTATTACAATACGTTGGAAGCAGATCACAAATTGAAAACAACCCAACTAAACAACCACAAGAATGGAACAGCTTACAGATCACAGAGGCACGAGAAGCAGAAGAAAGATGGAGTAGACGAAAAGAACCTCAGGCAAAAAGAGAAGAAGAGTATTGAAGGAGGACAAAGGAAGAACTGTCGAAAGTTGATATAATGAGACTAACTACCAATGACAGCCAGAGGGAAAATATAGAAGAAATGTGTGAAAGACAACAAAGAAGAGTAATACAAATCAATTTGATGAAAGTGGTACCGAGCAACAAACGGGAATTACAAAGAACTCTGGACTCAAGAGTGGAAAGTGAAACAATCAAAACAAAAAAAATAGAAAATGTAACATTGGACCATCAAAATATCAGAATCATTGGGAACAATAGGAGAAATTATAAAAATACGGAAAATTAGGCTGATATTACAGCAATCCAAGAGAATCGCATGAGAGCAGTCAAAAGAAGATATTGCCACAAATTCGAAGACCAACGAAGTCCACGAGAATCGAAATGGTGAAAATAATGAAAACATCGTGACAGAAGAACGGTAAAAAATGAAAGCCAGCAGCGAGGACACAATGAGAGTAATTGTTCTTTGAATATGATGGGTTGGAATTGTCAGAGAATGAGGCATTGCGAAAAAAAAATGTCGTCGTATAAAAAGGTGTAAAAACGAATGTAAAAGAACAGGACACGTAATTAACAACTGTCCGAATGTGAATTCCAGAGAAGTACCGCAGAACCAACCAAGCAAATACTCACTGAGAAAAGAATTCAACAGTCAGAGAGAAAAAATTGTCAACCTCCAATGTCAATAAAATAACAGTCGACAACCGTACGTAGAAGGGAAGAAACATGTAAGACTCAACGTATCCGAAGAATTGAGAAGACAATGTATGGAACAAGGTAACATAATAAAAGAATTTGTGATGAAAGAAAAGAGACAGGATGAATTGATAATGATATGGGGACAAGTTGCCGAAAACAAAACAAAGAAACTGAAGTACAAAAAACAACGATACTCAGACTAAACGAAGAAACAAGGTCAGCCGAATTAGGAATCAACGAATAATGAATAAGCCAGAGAAATGCCGAGAAATGGCAGCAGACACAAAAATGATAACGGCCAAGTAAAGGAAACTGAAGGTATAAAAAGTGAAGTGGAAATTAAAGAAGAAGTATAGATGAAAATAGTAAATAGGAAGTGTACATATGTAAAAATTGATGTATAATGTAGCAAAGGATCGATGTATAAGTAATTAAAATAGAAATGGATCAAGTAATCAGTTGGGAAAACACTAAATTTGAACCCTCACAGTGGAGAACAGAGGCCCAAATGAGAAGAAAGAATATAAATCCAGAAGAAAGATGAAAGTGCAAACCCGGAAAGAATGAGTTAAACGAATATCTAAAAGTAATACCTAATTTGGAACCCTTAAACAAAGAACGGTAAAAGATCCTGATAAATGAGACGAAAGTCACAGGCCCAGTGACATTGGAAAGTTGGTCAAATCAAGCGAACTTAGACCCAAATTGAAAAAATTTCGAATCACCCATTAAAGAAAGAAATCCCTTAATAAGAGCAATACCGTAAACAAAACCACCAAGAAAAACCAAAAGAAAAATCAATGTGTCAAATCACCCAGTTAAACAAAAGTTCCGAAGACCCTTGAGCAAGGTCTGTCATATACCATCAAATGATCCAGAAAATCAGAATACCAACCTAAAAATCCAAAGAGAATATGGGAAAACAATCAAACCCCGAAAGAGAGAATCCTATGATCTTCAGTAAGTATTACGAGCTAATTATGAAAATCAACAACAGGAATCAAACATGCCTACAAAACCCAGACGAAAGATTGAAAACCGAACCCAGAAAAGAGAAGAAACAACCAACTGAAGAATTGATCCAGAAATAAAACTGTTGCATGTGACTTGACTTGAGTTTGGACACGGTATAAGTATGTATGTGTATTATGACCAGTCACTGTATGTGGCAACTGCTTGAATTTTAGCTTAGACCTTTTTCTGATAATTCAATTTTAACATGTCTTAAACTGTTATAGTATGTTTATGGGTTAATGGAAATGTAATAGACTATGATCTGGGAAATTCATATGTCTAACAGAATTGCGGGACGCAATTTTAACGGGTCCCGGAGTGATTTGTTGGGCTAGAATCGAGAATCGAGAGCTTGTTTTAATGAATCAAAAATACATAACATAAAAATCGCACCAAGTTAAATTAAAACACCAATCAATACAAATTGAAGTACATAACACATTGATGATAAATAAGACCCGGGTGATAAAATAAAGGAACGAAAATAAAGGTCGCAATCACTAACACAATTAGGGGAAACATCACATTCGGAATAGCTAACAACTAAGAAATAAAATAATAATAAATAAAATAATGGGTAATAAATTAATTAATAATATGAAAAATTTCTAAATAAATAAATTTAAAATTTAAAATAAATTATCTAGTAAACTGGTAAAATAATAAAAAGTAGAATAAAAGTAGTAAAATTAGATAAACCATAAAATTTATAAAACTAAATTGGTTAATGAAAACTAAAAATAAAACCAACAAAATTATTTAAATTATAAAACTTATAAAACCAAATTGTTTAAATTAATGAAACTAAAGTAAAATTAACTGAACTTATTTAAATTATAAAACTTGTAAAACTAAATTAAAATTAGCAAAAAACTATTTAAATTATAGAATTTATAAAAATAAATCTTAAAAGTTAATAAAAATTAGAATTTTGATTAATTAAATTAATTAAATTAAAAAATAATAATTGCACACATTCATGCATGCATGCAAAAATAAATCAGAATTGCCTCGCATTCTAATTGGATATAACAGCAGAGAATGCGTAGGCGTATAATTCAATCAGTATAAATACTGAGTGAAATTTCATTTAAAAAAACGGTCTCGCTCAACTGGTTATACAACAATTCATTTACTGGCAATGAACATATGCTCTCAATTTTCGATTCCATGCCATCGCGGTGAGGTAAATTTGATTTTTGTTTTGTGTAATATAATTTTGTTAGGTCTAATGTTATTTTAAATTGAAGTTAATTTTAGTTAATGTTATTTAGTTAATTTATTTTGTTATTTAGATAATGCTATTTTAAATTGAAGTTAATTTTAGTTAATGTTATTTAGTTAATTTATTTTGTTGTTTAGATAAAGCTATTTTAAATTGAATGCTATTTTAAATTGAAGTTAATTTTCGGTAATGTTATTAGTTAATATTTATTAGATAATTTAATTGAAGTTAATTGTTAATATTGGTATGGTATTATTCATTTTGTTGTTGTTAAGCCTATTATTAAACAATTTCAGGAATTAATAAAATTTTTAACGGAATTTGTTTTTAATTACTTCTTATGTTTGGCGTATGTTATTTTGTCCTTTTTGAATAATATTATAATTTAGGTTGTGTTTTTCTGGATATTTATGTGTCGATGGTCTGGACTGGGGAAGGTTTGTGGACGGGCGGCACTACGTGCTGTTAGTCGGCAGATGTTTCACCAGTTGAGTCCATCGGGGTAGGGAATATAGATAGGGAGATGAACGGTTAGAGAGGGGTAAAATCAATTGCGATAGTTTAGGGCCCTATTTAGAGTTAGAAAGTGTAGGACTTTTACTTTATTGAGTATATATTATTGAGTTAGGAGAAATATTAGAATAGTTACGAACTGCTGTCGTAAGAGGAAGTAGGTTTAGGCAATTTTATAGAAACCACGAATAGTTAAGACATTTGATCGTTCAGGATTAGGAATACAGGCAGATCCCTGCTCAAATTTCCATGAGAGGTGTGGAAACATGTTTATTAACTTGTGAATAAGGGCCAATCCCCTGCTCAAATTTTTTGAAGGATAATTTGGATATTATAGGAGGTATAGAATAATAATCATTAGATGAAAAATAAGGGCGGATCCCTGCGAAAAATTTTGTAAGAGAACAATAGAAAATACCCTTAATTGAGGACCACAAATGATCTAAAAACAGCATACATAGTGAATAATGACGTAAGACCTTCTATCGGCAGTCTAGAACCCGAAAAGAAAATACAATGGGGAGTAGTTTTAGTAATAGAGCTCACCTGCTCATTGTTTTTTCGCCTTTGTGTACAGTACCAACATGGTCGTCACCATGGGTACACAAATGGTTTAAATTGCAATAGTCATGGAGGTGCTTAGGAAAGAGTCGAGTGAATATCTAAATTACCCCTGACGTATTTAAAATATAAAATGACACACCCCTAAGTAACCAACAATGGTAACAACACTAATAGCAGCAATGATAATACATTAATAATGATAATAATAATAATAATAATAATAATAATAATAATAATAATAATAATAATAATAATAATAATAATAATAATAACAATAATACTAATAATAATAATAATAATAATGATACTAATAATAATATAATAATAATAATAATAGTAATGATAAGGATAATACTAATAATAATAATAGTAATAATCATAATAATAACAATGGTAATAATAACAATGGTACAATTCGTAGTTTATAAGGTTACCACATATGGGAATCATTTATGGAAAGTTATGGACTTATTTTTCGCTCTGAGATATACAATGATATTTCTAAAAGGAATGTAAGTTAACGATGTCTGGAAGCAAATTAAATTAATACCTTTGGGTAGTCATTAAGTACTACATGAACCGAAGGGGTCATTTATGAAGATTTATAAATAGTCATTCTGAATATATTGCAAGTTAAATCTATATTACCATAAGTTAATTTATGTAAGGGGCATTTATGGAAATTTATAAATTATCATTTTTAACATACTACAATCCAAATATATATTAAAGTAAGTTAATTTAGGATATTTGGGCAATGGGTAATGAATGTATATTTCGGGGGGGGGTCATTTAAGAAAATTTATAATTTATCATTTTCTAAACATAATGTAAGTTAAATATATATTAAGAAAGTTTAATATACTTATATATGCGATTATATGGTAATGATATACCCTTTATTAATGTAATTTAAAAAAAATTAATAATGATAATAATAATGATCCTAAAGATGATAGTATTATTAGGACACACAAAAAAAATCTTTAAAGATTTTATATAAGCTAGATTTCAATACATATAATAGTAATTATAAAATTTTTACGAAATGATAATACACCATCGAACGTGAACTAGATTACATTTATGGTTGAATATAATTATGAATAATATTAATAGAGTCCTTTAATGGTAGTTAATATTGAGCATACTGAACAATAGTTTATGCAATTAGCCGACAACCGAGAGCCTTTGTATTAATTTGAGTCTGGGATATTTCCCGTTTAGATGTTCCTAGTGATATATTTCCTATAGAAGAATTAAGTGTTTATTTTTGGTATGTCGTTTACCGAAAGGTCGAATTAATTAAAATTTTCCTACTTTCCCGACTCAACTGAATACGGTACGATAGGCCTTATTGTATTATGTTTCCCGCGATTACTTTCCAAAATTTTATTTCGTCCGCATAGTCCCTGTGACTATACCAACTACCGGGATGGATTTACCCGCGCTACTCCTGGTTAGAAACCATTTGTTCGTGGCGACCTCCGGTTAAAAAAATTGAAAGTTTAATGCATGTAGGGTCGTAGACCCGAATTTGTGCATGTGGACTATTAGTTGGAAACAAGGCTGAACAGCATCGTGACTATAACCCGTCCACGACGATGCTGGTCACTCTTATTTCGTAATAGTAGAATAAAAAGACAAAAGAATAATTCAATAATAACCAATATAATAAAACAGAATAATAAGATAACAATTATATAATATATACAGACAATAGTCCTTACTTTCGGTGTTGTTTAAATTTGCTGCGAAAATTTTTGGCATACAAAAGATTAAATTGTGACTAAAATGCGTCGGTATATATACCTATTTTGTACACATGTATGTATTGATGCATTAAAACAAACTCGAATTCTTTTTATTCCAGAATTTTCTATTTTGTAATTTTGATATTTTTAATGGCGATTTTTGTGCCATAAATTTTGTTTTTATTTCTAAATTTTTATTTTTTAATTATTTTTCGTTAATTTTATGTCCATGATGGATTTGGAATGGTTCCAGAACATTCTATATTACTTTTAATTTAATTTTTATTTTAATTGGTGTTTTATGAATTTCTTTTTAAGATTTTTTATTTTTATTACTAATTTATTTATTTTTCTAAGTTTTATTGTTTAAGGTAGCTTTTATGATGGTCATCGCCATTTTTATGGAATGTTCTGGGTTTTTCTGGAAATTTTTACTGTTTTTACCATCTTTTAAGTTATTCGAGTTTGTTTTTTGTAACTCTATGTTTATTTGGTTATTTTTGAGTTAGATTTTGCATAACTTCTTGCTTTTGTATAATTTTATTTAATTTCTGTGTTTATATTTTTTGTTGTTTCCCTTTTAATCATTATTGTTTATTTGGTGTATTTTTAATATTTAACTATACTTTTTGCTTTTTGCATGTTGTGTACCTACACATTTCAGTCACAATTATAAGTTTGGGTCTAGGAATCAGTTCTAGCCCAACACTATTATCATTCAGAATTTCAGGTAGACAGTAAACCTTTTATTTGTACGTTGCATGAATTTTTTAACACATTTACAAATGTAAAATAATTTAAAGATTCGTAAAAATATTAAACATTAATGGTTCGTTTTTTTCTGTTATTTCATAAGTGCATATTGAATATTTATTTATTTCATAAGTGAATGCATATCGAATATTTATTTTATTTCATAAGTGAATTCATATTTATTAAACATAATCATGATTTATTTACAAAAGAAAGATCAAATAATGAAACATTTTATTGAAGCTCAGTGGTATTATATTTTCTGATATTCCACGAAACTGGTACTTGAAAGGCCACAGCTTGAGGGACATTCGTTGTTCCTTTTGCGAGCAGGTCAATCATTGTTTCAGAATGGCGGCGGAATAGATCGGGTCACCCTGATCTGTCACCGCCAGGAGATTTTTTTTGATAATCCTAACAATGACAATAATATTGTGTAATCGTGAAGATAATCCCGCAATGGCTAAGGAATGTCATCTTCATTTTCTCTCCATTTGTAAGAATTGGAGCCTAATTTCTCCAAATATTGAGATCTTAATTCTGAATTTTCACAGTGACAACGCAGAAAATCCAACGCGACGTTTTTCAGAAATCTATCACATTTCTCCACTCATTAGTTAGCGTTTAGATCCTACGTCATAAATAATTCTCCTCGCATCGGTAGAGCAACACCAGATAAAGATTAAAATTCCATGTTTCTTGTGAAAACGCCACACAGCTATAGAAATGAAAATTCCAAAATCCCGAGTCTTGCTGAGTGTTATCGCAAATTGGCTGGAACTTGAACATCCGCTGAGCTACTAATTGATAAGACATCGAGTATCCGTATCACCAGGTCACAAATAGACACAGTAGTGAGTTGACCCAGTGTGAGATAATCACTAAGTTCTCAGCCACTAGATACTGGCATATCCTAAATAGTCGCACGCACACTCATGTGAAATACCCGCCGTTAGATCGCCACCTGGATTCGAAATTGCACACATAATCGGTATGTAGAATAACACATGGGTATTTGCTTAGATAATAGGCATTTCAGTGACGCTTCCATGTCACTGCACACATTTTTAAATAATAAAATTTGTCTCTATGGTGTTCTCTCAATCTGTTCTAACTCTGAAATATTTACACACGACTGGATGTCTCATGTGTCCGATATCCAGCTTTTCCTTCCATCTGTCTGAAAATAAAACACACTCGACATTCTAACGCTATCGACTGAACCAGCGACAGTGACCTTCCTAACTCACTCAGATATTTCGTGAGTTGCTTCTAACAGTCTGTTGTCTCGAAGTGGGGTAAATAACTTCCCTGAGACTTGCAATGAGTTGTCTCAGCGATAGTGGCAATAGATTCCCCGCTAAAATGATTTGATACCAGTTCGCAGCAGATAAGTCGTGAATGACATGTGATGACGTGAATGGTGGACTTTTAGCGTAAATCTATAATAGAGAGGCTAAGGATAATAAAATAATCGCAATAATAGGAATAATAATTATAATAATTGTTACGATAATAATTATAATAATAACAGTACTTATAATGAATAAAATAACAATAATAATAATAGAAATCATAGCTGTGGTAATAATCATAATAATAACCATAATAATGATAATAATTGTAATAATATTTGTAATAATGGTAATAATAATAATTATAATAATAATAATAGTCCTAATAATAGTCCTAGCCACAATGAATAATGATAGCGATGATAATGGTAAAGAAAATTTTAACAATAAGTAACAATGATGACCGTAGTTATAGAGATGACAACCATGATCTTAGAAATGATCCAAAAAGTTACAATGTAGACAGTAATAACTCCTCATACTGTTATTACAGTATTTTGACGAACGACAATTTCTTTCAGGTCTTTGCACCTCAGTTTGGGAATTCGTCTATCCCAATCTGGTTTGAGCCAAAGGCCCGACAGAGAAGTTTTTCCACTCGTTCGAATCTACTTATAGCTATGTGTCTTACCTATCTTTATCCACCTAATCCGTATAGATATATTTTTTCGTTGATTTAGAAATGTCAAAGAACCCAACAACAACGACACCTCTTCGGCCATGTTTCTCGTGTGCCGATAAAAACGCAGTGATTAAAACTCTACAGACGCAGATAGGTCTGCTAAAGAAGAAAACAGATCATCTTGAAAGCACGTGGTTCGCGCCCACTCAAATGAAAGAGGTGCAAATGAAACTGTCGCGATAGCTTGATCGAGGAAAGCCGCTCGTTGCGATTGTTAGTTATTAGCCGCAGAGCTACGGGTATTAATAGAATCCATAACTAAAACTATATTAACACGTTTATTATAAAAACACAAATATTATTAAAACAAATTATAACGTTAATTTGTTTGAGGAGTTTCTAAAAATTAATAATTAATGTATAAGTAAGAATTTCAGCATACAATCAAACATGCACAACATCATACCATTATTTAAATACAAATTACAAAACGCCCCCCCTTTTTGAAAACCTTTAACCACTCAATATTTCTCGTGACGGAACTTCCATTTTCCAATTTTATTTCATAACTTCGATCATGAATCTTTTTAGTAATTACACCTGGACCCATGTATCTGTTATCACCTTCATTTCGAACATTTACTTTGATCAATACGCAATCTCCAATTTGAAATTCGCGATTTGTCGTCTGATTGATTTTTTTTTCTTCCACAATCTCTGAGAACCATTCACTATAAATCTTTTTCCCAAACACCATTTCAGCTGGAGTCTTCCAAATAGTTTTTTGAAAAGTTGAATTCAACATAAACTGAACTTCGGGAAGAACATCTAACCATGATTTATGTCTTTTATCTTTGAGTGTCATCTGTATTGCATCTCTAATTGTACGGAATTGTCTCTCAATCTGTCCATTTGCTGAGTGATGATATGGACTTGAATAATTAATTTCAATATTGTGGAATTTTGCAAAATCTTTCATTAGCTTTGATTCAAATGAATTACCTCTGTCACAGTTTATTATCCTTGGTGCTCCAAACTTCATTATCCACTCTTCTTTCAGTAATCTTACCACTGTTTTCTCATCTTGCGATTTCACTGCATGTAAAGAAAGAAACTTACAATGATGATCTATAACCCCAAGAATATATCTTTCTCCTTTCATTGCGAGTTGTAATGGACCACAAAAATCTACATAGATTGTTTTAAATAATTTCGAATCACTTTTGCAAATTATTTCTTCTTTTGTTTTAGTTGTATCAACCTTTCTTTTCTGACAGTTTTCACAGGATTGTACAACATTACGAATAGATTGCTCCAAATCTTTCATATCAAAATTGTTTGATACATAAATTTTTACTTTATTAGCATCCGCGTGACAGAGCTTTTTATGATATTCTATGATGAATTCAGACTTGTTTTCTTCTGGTATCCAAATTTTGGTGTAGGGCTACTTCTGTTTTCTCGACCATCATCCCCTGGTAACTAGTAAACTCTTGTTGACCTAGTCAACTACCCAACAAATGCAAAGAAGTCACAGTGAAAATTACTATATACGAAAAATGTACGAACGAACTACCAGTAAGCCTTGGTGGAAAGGTACGATTTATGGAACGGATAACTAGAATCTTGCTTGATGAACAAACTAAACCAAAGATTTTGCAATGTAATCGATTATTAGCCCCTTTATACCGATTAGCGACAGATTCGTGGATAGCCTTACCAGACTATCGTGGGGTCAAGACTCCAGGCAAACTAGAATTAAGAAATCTAGAATACTTGATAAATTTCAAATCGTTAAACAAAATGGCACAAATGGGTTTGTACGCGAGCGAAGATATCGAAGAAGCTCAAAGGAATTAGTTGTTTCCATCCAAGAAGGAAGGAGTAATTTCCTAAATGATTGACACGATATTACCAAATGGAGAACAAAAGTTAATTACGAAAATTTGCTAACACCTGATCATTTCAAACGAGCTACATACAAAACAATGGAAAAAGTTTGGGACAAGTTCATGTTCTTGGGACAAGCATGTGTAGGCTTAATTGGGATTAACGTAATCGTGATAACGGCCTAGGTCCTAGGTGGTAGTGTCGCAGATGTTATCAGTACATCGAATACAGGAATACCTTCAACAGTACGGTTAATCGGTTCTGCAATTTAGCCGTACTATTTGAAACCGGACTATTCGAGGCATTCTGGCGCTAATAAATTTACGGCTTAGTACCCCTATTAAGAAATTCAAAAATCGTGATTATAATCTAGTAAACAAAAAATATTTTGTTATGTATTTTTATTTTTCTGATATTCAAGAGTAAAACAAGCATATTTAACACAGTTGTACATTTAAATATATATTTATTGAAATTTATAAGCCGGCTCCATGTTAACCATTCGAGGGCTTCTAATTCTGGTTACCACTTTTGACAAATATGACGCCGTAGCTATACCTTGCGACTTGTATTGATCTTTATTTTTCACAATTTCCGAACTGACGCCTCGTTCATTCCCCTTTCTTTTCCTATTTTAGCAAACGAAGCCCCTTCCTCATAAAGTTTAATAACGCTAAGCTTCTGCTCTAAAGTGAGCCATTTGCGTTTTTTGGTTGTGGAGTCACTTTTACACTTTGTTCTGCCACTCATTTTATTTTTTAAATTAAAATCTAAATATATAAAAGTCAACATACTCTACGATTAAAAATATAAAACCAACAACTTTGATCTATTATCGCGCGATCGTGAATGTATCCGTAGTGAATTTTTTACAGTTTATTTATTCAATTTTTTATTCAAACTACAAACCAGAAATTAAACATAACAAAACAAATTATTAAACACGTGCCGTATGATTTTATAATAACGAATAAATTCTAAAAAATTAATTTAAAAAAACTTTAAATTTCGAAAATTTTATTTAATAATTTTAAAAACAATCATATTTTGAAAATTTCAAAACCCTACTATAGAGAAACCGTACTGATAGAAACCGTACTATGCGAGGTATTCCTATATATGCAATATCTGCATGATCATGGAAATTTATTATTGGCTGTATTTCATTGCTAGCCAGATTCTTTATTACAGATCATCAAATGTAAAGAAATGGCAAGGGTAAGGGTGCAATTGAGAAATGGTAGGAAAACGGAGGAATCTGCATGTCAGTCGGAAGACAAAAACGACGATCATAATAATAATAGCAACAACGGCGAATCAGAGTATAAATGCTTTCGAAAAAATGTAATAAAAAGTAAAATTGAGCCAGAATCTAGATTCTTGCTGGAACCAATGCGGAAACTAAGCGGGATTGATACTCTTACTAGATGGTACACCATGATATATAGACCAACAGCACCAGTATATCCAAGTGAAAAACTAAAAGAGATGAAATCTGTCGATAATATCACAATAGAATTAGAGAAGATTGAACCAATGAGTGTTGAAATTGAAAGAAAGAATATGCTATGTCTACCATGCGGCTATGCACTAATGACAACAGTATTCGGAGGAAAATAACCTCGAACAAACATACAGTTTAACAAAAGAAAAGTGGAAGCTTTATTAGATTCAGGCTCAAGTCATACCATAGTAGCGGAAGGCTTCTTGACGTGTCAGGAGAAAGCCAAGATAAAACCAACAAACCACATTATTAAATCAATGTCACATAATGTAATTAAATACTGTAGGAAAATTAGAAGTTAAACTGATAATTGAAAATCAAGAAATAATTCATTGTGTATCAGTCATGAGAAAAAGTCCTGTAAAATGTCTTATTGGTATGGCTGTCATGGAGCAATTACAAGGAATCTTTCTTGATCTGAAAACTACAAACTGGTGAAATAGCGTATGAAGTAGGATAGGTATTTCTAAACCAAGCATTGGAAGTACCACCAAAAAGTGAAGTAATATGTCATGAGAGTGTCTCAGATGCGGAGTGTATATTTGAGCCAAATCAAAAACTGATAGAAAATACGATACACCTATGTGTGATGAAGTAGTGAAAGTCCAAAATAAAAGTCAGTACCGGTTAGAATAGCGAATCATAGCGCAAGATCCTTTGAAATAAATTAGGATCAACTAACCAAAAAATACTTACTTATAAGAAAATTTTAAAAAATATTTAGTTTTACATGTACTTTTTTTCTCCATAACATGAAAATTTTATTTTTACCAAATTTAGAATAATATTTAAAATTTACTTTTAATGAGCAAAAATAGTAATTTAATTTAATTAAATTTAAAAGATTAAATGCATTCAGGTAACATAAATATTTAAGTTATTTAAGTTAAATTAGTTTTAGAATCCTCTCATAACTTAATTTCTTTAATAAATCCGTTAGATTTAACATGCCAACCTCAACAAAGTTGTGGAATTGATGGTTTAATTTTACTTCCATATACATCTCTTACTATCAATAATTCTGATAAAATTCCATTTAAAATTGGCAATTCTGGTAAATCTGATAAATTTACAATTTTAAGGATGAAAATACCTTTGTTTTAGGTGAACTTATATTAGCTCATCTCAGTCATGAAAATTTATATCAACATGAAACAAAGTTACATGACTTAAAACTTGAATTGCAAGAGCCTACTTCTAATCTTAGTAATGAATTTTTAAATAAAAAGCGTAATTCTAAAGATGTAATGTTAATTTTATAAATTTATCAGTTAAGGACATAAAAAATGAAATAGATATGGATTGCATTTTGGAAGGCTCGGTTAAAGAAAAAGTAAAGAAAAACATCGCATTTCTTAAATGTTTTAAGAAAAAAAGATTAGCGTGGAAATTATTTCAAAGTCAAATAACAAGTTCATTATATCAATATAATAATTTTCCGAAATTAAGTCAGTCATATCTCAGTAGGTAATGATATGGTATTCGTTAATTTTATGTTTTATTCTAAAAAATAGATTAGAAAAATTAGATGTAACTTATCGTTCTGCACAAAACGTAATTTCATATTTGAATATCTGGTTAAAAAATTCTCAAGAACTTTTTGATTTATATAAATTGAAAAATTATGAAGGTTCTGAATTTGATGTATTTCAACTTGATTCAGAAGACATTAATAAATTCCATAACTATTTACTTAATCACTCTCATTTTGTATGCACTCAAATTAAAAAGGGTCCATTTGTTTATGACCGTAAAAAAAGAACAGTGTTTTCGAAAAATGTTCTGCAAAAATTGACAGCAATTTTTAATGTTACTAGATTTCCAAAAAGTATCTATATTTAATTTTCATAAATTTAATGTATTTTAGAAGAAGATATTCAATTAATCTCGGATAACTATAACATTAACCTAGAATCAATAATGCAATGGTTTACAAATCAAAGAAGAAAAGTTGTAAAAACATAATTTATGTTGTATGTTTCAAGTCTTATTTAAATATTCTAAATTTATTTGTTAGTACAATTAAGAACATAAAATTAATTTTTGTTACTCAGTTAGTTAAAATAATGAATATGAATTTTTATTTAAAAGCTATACCTCGTAATAAACTTAAGTTGCCTAAGTATGTGAGGATTCAGAATTTTACACAGTTTACGCGAGATTTTGCCAAAGCTAAGAACTTATTCAAATTTGTCCGACTGTAAGTTGAGAAAATATTTTTGGGTGGTTTTTAATGTTTGTTGAAAATTATTTGATTTAGATATTTAACACATTGACGGACAGATGGAAAATTATATATGGCTATATGACGGTTATAGACGCAAGTGTCCGTCAACGTGTTAAATTTGTATTTGTAACTTGTAATTATATTTACAAAAATTAATTAAAAATATATGAAAATAGTAAACAATAAGTGTTGAATGTTCGCCAAAAGATATGAGATAAGAAGCACACCTTTAATTTAATTAAAAACAAACATCAATATAGCGATCTAAATTACCGCAACTTAATATGATATCGACAAGAATTATTGCACAACAGTTCCGTCGTTTGACACTTCCGTAAGTGTCGCAGTATTTTCCCCTGTGGTCAGTATGATGTATCGAAGTCATACTAATCAAGATAAAGCGGCTTCCTCCGCGGTCGTCTTGGCCATCCCTCATGCGTGCCCGCTTTCATCTCCTCACTTGCTCGATCTGTCTCATATTGGTATTCGGATGTCCACATTGTGTTACGATATTCCATCTACTTCAATGTTTGTAGAAGAATTACTCAGCCTTACTTATTCTTATTAGGTTGACTTTTCAAACCTCTCGTGACTTTATCTTTGTTGTTTCTCGCAATTTTGATTTTTCTTTCATATATCGTTGCCCTTGCTTTCTTTCTGAATTGGTTACTTATTGTTCATATCCATTAACTTTTCCGTTCATCTTGGTCCTTCGTTTGTTGTTTGCTTAGTTTGATCTCATTTTCCCCCGCGTCTTCGCAAAATGTCTTCCTTGACATTTATTAATTTATATTTATTTTTCTTGTGTTTCCTCTGCTCTCAGTATTTTGTTCTTGCGTCCTTCCTACAACATTTACCAAAGTCTATTTTCTCTGATTGATTTTCCTTACTTTTACATATGCGCAGATTTTAATATTTTTGATTTTTCGCATTAGGCACTAATAGTGAATATATTAATGAGAAATAAGTCAACCGAAACAGTGAGAGTAAAAGCGATAGCAATAAAACGTTAACCATGGAAGAGACTTGAATATATTTAGAGTAATGAATAAGGACCAAGAGTAACCGAGATAAGTAGACTAAGAGCACGGCGTAAAAATGAGAATAAATTACGAAAATTGAGAGCAAATCAATAAGGAAAAAGAAAATTTTTTTGGGGGGTTTAAGAAATCCACAACCTATGAGCTACGCTCAGCGTAGTGCGGATAAGGCCCAGGAAAGTACCAACTGTCCTGACGAAAGATGTGGAACAGGGTCCATCGCATATACTGGAACATCTCTGAGTATGACTGATCACCACACAATCGGAGATCGACCAGTGCGAGTGTTTCGCATCCGGAGTCAGGGGAGTGGGGAAATCCCGGAAGAGTAGTAAAAAGAGGCATGCAGCGGGAATAAACGTTTGGAAAAGTGCACAATGACTAAAGTAAGGACAACAAAAATATTGAACCTAGGACAGTTGAAATAATGATAAAATATAAGGAATAAAAAGAAATTATTACGACTGAGTTTGATAAAGCGTCAGCCAGTCATGTTAGAAATTAAGACTGAGTTTGAGAAAGCGTCAGCCAGTCGTAAAGGCCTAATAATGAAATGAAGAGTAATAAAAGATATAAGAAAGCTAGCTAGGGAAACGAATCAGTGAAATAAGATGAGCATCAAGTAAAGAAATAAGGTTGAAAATAACAACCAGGAAATTAAACGAGCTCGTGATAGATGTTGGGGAAAATATTGCAAATTAAGAAAAGGAAATAGGAAAATAAAATGAGTCGATAGGATAATAAAAATAAGGGATAAATAAAAATAAGCAGGTAACGTAAAGTAGAGGATTAGATAAATAAAAAGGGATATAAAGTCGAATAAAGTTCCACAAGGTTGGAATAAATTTTTTGAGTTTCAAAATAGAAACCGGGTAAAGATTGATATTTTTTGAAGGTTCCAGAGTAGAACCAAATAAAGGGGAACAGTTGAAGTTCGCAAATAGCAACGGAAAGATAAGTAAAATGGTGAAAATTGCGCAACGAGTATATTAAGTAAATAAAGAGGGGTAATAAGCAATGACCGACAACGACCTATTGATACTATAAATGATAATGTTGGGCTAAATCTCGAAGTTATAAATTTTGATATGGTTGAATCGGGTATGAAAGAGGAAACCACATAAAAATAAAATAAATAAGTAAAGGTAACCCTAACCGAATCTAATCAACATAACGATAAACCAAAGAAAACCCATTAGAAGAAACCGAAATAACTAATAAAAGAAAAACAAAAACTATCAAAAAATAAAAAAATCATTAGAAATAGGAACAATTATAAGAAATAAGATATCAACTACGTGCAACTAGCAAAAAGGAAAAAAAATAATGTAATAAAATTTAGGGAAATAAAACGCAGAAATAAAACAATTCTTTAACAGAATTTATAATTAAAACAAAATATTGCACCTAAGAGACAACAAAAACACGCAAAAAGTAGAGAAAATATAACATTATTAGTAAAATAATAAAATAGCAATAATAAAACCACGATAGATAAAATTTATTAAAAACAATAAAAAATTACAAAACAATAATAATTAATAAAAATACACCACAGCTTCGTCCTGATTGGACCAAAATAGATATATAAACCAACACCAATTCAGTAAAATCACCACTTTTAAAAAAAATCACTACAGGTAAAATTTGTTTCATAAACACCACTTTTAAAAAAATCACTACAGACTCGACAATAATTTCACAACGACACCGAAGAATTCAGCTAAGAAGAATATTCATCATGATTAACTTTTTACGGAAGGAAGCAGCATAACCGATTCAACCCCATTCATCGATTTTAGAGAATCTTAGTATGGTTTGATATGATTGTATTTTATTTAGTTATATTTATTTTATCACTGTTGAATAATTTCACAGAATAAATTTTTCATTATGAACTTAAGGACTTACTTCTTCTTCATGGTACTGGTGACGGTGCTATCTGGTAGTTCCATCATGATATCGAGAATGCCAAGTGAAATTTTGATTATATCGAAGAGATCCACGGAGGAACAGGATCATTGAACTGAGGATGAAGCTTATGATTTCTCGAAGAATGTTGATTTATTAGAAACGTGGAAATGATGGATGATGATTGTTAAAAAAGCTTCCACCGAAAATCGATATGAGATGGTGGAATGGGCTATGATAGGTGGATAGAATATTGACCAAGGATATCATGATTGAAAATCCAAATGGCATGGTCGCCAGGTAAATTATTTGTATTAACTTATATTAATGAATGAGCAATGGTTCGAATTATATTCCTTTCATATTGAATTTTAATCATATGGAGTTGACTGTCCCTCATGATGATGCGAGAGTGGTGGGTAGCGATGCCTGTGACTCTTGGGTGTGTCGTGAGGAGTGGAGAAACTCCGAGTCGAGATGAGGAGAGCGAAGAGAGAAAATCCAGAGGCTTCATTGAGTTGCGATCGAACAAGGAAACTAGAAAAATTCCACCATAACAATCGAAATTTTCGTCAGTTGAAAATCGTCGCTAATCATTAGAACGCAAGCTTCGCTTTCTCGATTAGGCATTTCCAGGAAATTCGAACTCATAGAGGTAGAGTGTGGTTAGTAGAGTACCTTGTCCCACAGCCTTGTAAAGAAAATCAACGTGAAATTTATTACGTATGAAATGCGAACTTACCTACTTTGTGTTAGCGCGTAAATCGATCTTGATAGGTGACGTCTATTGGAAAACCGCCGAACCTGACATTCCAGTGAATCCATGGGAAAATTCAGTCGATCTTGATATCGACGCAGATAGAGTCTCGTCAGTCTAAATAAAAATCAAATTTTCCGTAAATAAGAGAATATTTACCCTTATTACGAGATAATCCACCAGTACATAAATGTCTATGATGCCGCACACATATCTCTTCTGACATAAATTTCTACCGCGCTTTAGCAAATGATTATCTTTCCCTGATATAAGACGTATAAACACATTCAACCAGGTAATTAGAAAGTTGACAACTTCTGCTGAGGGATCATCAGTGTTATATTAACAGAATCAGTCATTCCACTAACCGAAACCCGAGATCAAATGCCGGTAGGTAGATAACCGTCCGTAGTAGGAAATGTGGGTGACGCATATAACTACATGCAGCACTATTCAAAGTTTATAATTATCATTATTATTATCATACTAATCATTTTTAACATTATTATTGGTATTATTATTATTATTATGGTTAATATTGTTCTTATTCTAATTATTAAACTATTAACATCATTATAAATTTGATTATCTTATTTATTATCATTGTTAATACTAGTCTAGTCGTTATTATTGCGATCATTATTATTATCTTTATTATGACTGTTGGAATTACTGTTATTAACCTAGGATTAGTTTTCATTATTATTATTAGGATGGCCGTCACACAACTAGCGACCCATAGGACCGCACACAATCGCCAATGAAACTCTAACCGTACTACACCATTATTATCAACAGTACATACGAATTTTACAGTAAATTTAGCTAGTAATCTAATCAACTTTCCGCATTTTTCGTAGAGCAACGAAATAAGCCACCACAGTATTAGGAAACAATTTAATTCTGAGTCATGAAATTAGTTATTATTTATTTTCAATTTTGTCAGTTTTGCCTCGATCAAGTCCTACCCAATCCCTCCTTCACTCCGCCGTCAAGGGGAAATTGTATTTATACTGCTGACTGATGATATATCCCGTTACCCCTAGGACGATTGTTGTGAATAGATAAAATTGAGATAGTAAAGGGAAATAGAAAATTGAACAATCATTGAATATTGTAACAAAGGCTGGTATGGTGGGTATGTGTGTTCATGATTTTCCCACAATAATTCAGCTTAAAAATTAAATTTCGAACCTATTGTTTGAGCACGGTGATCTACCGAAGGGAACCGGCCAGAGTGATAGTGACCTTGCATGATGGCTCTATATGGTAGCTTACTAGGATATCTATAATTTCCCCCTCGCGTGAAGCTGAAACTACCAATACAATTTTGTGGAGTCATCTGACTTCATTAGTATATCTGAATAATCATTGTTAGGTAATAAAGTTATTTTTATTGTTATTTAATGCAATAAGGAAAATTGATGAGCCCGAAAGAGTCACCGATAAAAAAAATGTGGCGGGACAATCGGGGTGAAGGCTGTGTTTTGTTTTGACGCGAATAGTACAAAAAAAAAGAAAATCAAATTAATATACAACAATTATTATAACACTTTAAAATTTTTATTAACCAAAAACCAATATAAGGTTACTTCTGACAATATAGCTTTTCTTCAGTGATTAATCTTTGAGTAAGCTTTTTAAGTTCGAATAATAATGGGATATGAAAAAGTAAGTGTATGGTTCGAGATTATACGAGTATTTGAGCTAATCCTTTGAGTAGTCGTTGGGAGAGCTTCCGAATTATAACTGTTGGATCTTGAAATTTCCCAATTTACTTAATTCCTTGTTTAATAGCAGAAAAGATTTCACGGGAAATACCTGTTTCTTGTTTTGATAATTTTTAATTTGTTGTTATAGATTTTTTTTAATTCAATTTTTTCCTATAGTGATAATTTACTATGGTAAAAAAAAAAATAATTTACTATGGTAAATTATCACTATATAGTTTGTTTTTTTACAAACATAAAATAAAAACCTTCGCCACGTACGACGTGAAGAATTGTAATTTACATTTATAACATACGGTTAACAAAACCAAGAAAAATAAATAATTACAATACATTACAATCATTATCGGCTATGATAGAGAATTTCCTTTTTCTTTGTAGATATGTCAGTACCCAGCGCTTCCAATAAAGAACTCTGACCCTGCTTTTCTTGTGCTGACAAGAACGAAGACATCCGGAAATTGCACGCTTATATCGGGGCTCTCAAAAAACATATTGATACGTACGAAGGCACGTGGTTCTCCCCGCCACAAATGAAAGAGGAAAGAATGAAGATCTTAAGGTTGGAGCATTGCCGTGACAGTCTCTTGGAGGAAAGCCGGTGCCAGCGGCTAACAATCAAAGCCCAATCAGAGGCACTGCACAAAGTGTACACTGAAGCCGAAATCTTAAAACGAGTTCGTGAATATCCGATTCAGGAGGGAACTAACGTGTTCCCGATCCACCATCAAGCCGAGGTAGGGTCACGAGTATCGACCAACTGCGTAGAACATGGGCCTTAACTTCCACCCCTCCACGAACCGATTTTGTAGGGTGCCATGCAGACGTCTAGCGATCAGCCCATCAACGTTCCGAGCGCGTCGCCTACTCCGTCGAACCGTCAATCTAATGCCGCCCGGCGTCAGTCCCACGGAAGCGTAAACGGCTGTAATGTATTGTAATTATTTATTTTTTTTGGTTTTGTTAACCGTAAGTTATGAATGTAAATAACAATTCTTCACGTTGTACGTGGCGAAGGTTTTTATTTTATGTTTATAAAAAAAAACAAACTATATAGTGATAATTTACCATAGTAAATTATCACTATAGGAAAAAATTAAAAAAAATCAATAGAAGAAAAAATTTAAAAATATATGATTCTGGTTTTTTAAGCGAATTATTAAAGCGATTTATTTAAGCGAATATTAAGCGATAGTCTCTGGAACAAAGTTATTAATCTCCGAAACGAAGTTATTAATCTCTGTAACAAAGTTATTAATCTCTGAAACAACGTTATTAATCTCAGAATCAAAGTTGTTAATCTCTGAAACAAAGTTATTAATCTCAACGAAGTGCCAAGTGCGGAAACAAAGTTATAATTACCGAAGTAACATTATTTTTGGTTCTATTTAATAAAAGTTGTTGAATATTAATTTTATTTTTTTTTTATAAACTATTTGTGTCGAAACGATAAACACAGCCTGCACCCCGATTGTCCCGCCACAATTTAGTTTTTTTTGGTGACTCTTTCGGGCTCATCAATTTCCTTAATACATAACCAACTAATAACATATACAAATACAATCCTACATAACAATTGGTGTCAGAAGATAAAAAAACAATAACATAACACGCATTCGGCATTTGTTATTTCAATCACGAAACCTTTCAGTATAGTTATTATAGAACTATAAAGGCTAGTGACACTGTTGGCCGAACACAGTAGGCCATATCCTTCTGCTAAACTATTATATTTTTTTCAACACAACAACAAAACAAATAAATGGCTTCAAACCAGCAAAACCCGACAAACACTACACAGATACCTAACAACTATGAAAATGCTCACTCACCGGAAAACATTAACCACCAGTACAACCCAAACACCAACAACGCAAACACACACCCAACACATGAAAGCAGTAGTTATTATTACAACCCTGAAAATTCATCCGCGGTAAACTCAATACTAAACCCCAAGGCAAACATCCCAAATTTCTTCACAGACGAAAACGGGACTCCACAAAAATGGCTAGAATTTGCCAAATTAACATTAAACCTATCAGGCATTAAATCACATAATTGCTGCCCTTCCCAGCAACATCCTGAACGAGATAGCCGATAGAATAGAGGAAATATCAAAGGACGACAACCCTTTCGAAAACTTATACAACACTTTAATAAATCGGAACAAAGTAAACAGACGAGAACTACTCGAATCCTGTTTGAAAGATATCCAATTGGGTAATGACAAACCGTCTGAATTTCTGCGAAATCTAAAGACAAAACTCGAATACTTGCAACCAAAAATAACAAGCACCGGGTCAAAAGAGTTCATCAAAGACCTTTTCATGCGCGCAATGCCACCTGAAATACGACGGATTCTAGCTGCCAGCAACTGTACAGACCTCGATACTCTGGCAAACATAGCAGACAAAATCAACGACGAAATATACCCAACAATATGTAGAACTTACCAAAACAAAAATTATTTTAAGAGCAACGAAAACAAACCTGTACACAATAGCTCAGAAACTACAGAAACGAACAAACTCCTCTCAACTCTGGTAACAAAATTCGACGAAATAATTATTGAAAACAAAAATCTAAGAAAGGACATAACCGAATTACAAGAAGAGAATCCAGGAGAACGCAATATTACGAAAACAGACAAAATTATCCCAGACAAAATACACGATCTGGCAGCCGCAACAGCTTCGACAGAAACAAAACAGGGAACAACTCCAATTTATGCACAAACCAAAACTATTGTTACTACCACAATAAATTTGGGAATAAAGCATACAAATGCAACAAACCCTGCACCTTCGACAAAGAAGAGTCGGGAAACATATAAAGTCACCAATGATAGCACCGACATTAGGTGACAGCCAAACTTTCACGGTGCATAGCAATGGCCTCAATTTTCTTGTTGATTCAGGTTCAATAATTTCATTATTACCGAATTACCTATACAAAAACACAAAAACCGAAACCGCAAATTTGTGCGCAGCAAACGGCAGCCCAATTAAAACGTTCGGAAAGCAAAACATTAACATCACCATCAACAACACACAATACAATTGGCAATTCACTATCGCTGAAGTCAAAAAAGCTATTTTTAGGAGCAGATTTCCTTTCAAACTTCAATCTACTAGTCGACTGTAAGAATGGAAAAGTCATACCAAACAATTCAAATGACATACACCACAAAAATAAACAGTCTAAAAAACAAATCAATTGTGACATCGGAGTAATAACAGCCCAAATAGGTGAAGCAAAAACAAATAAAACAGAAACAAACTGGCACATACCTAACGAAATCGCAAAACTGATACGAAATGCAGCAAATATAACTAATAAATTAGAGACAAACAACAACACAAAAAGCATAACCGAACACATAATAATTAGCAACGGAAACCCAGTCCATGCAAAAGTCAGACAGTTAGACAAAAATAAACTCGAAATAACTAAGAAAATATTCGACGAACTACTAGAAAACCAAATCGTCAAACACTCAAACTCAAACTGGTCATCAGCCCTCATGCTTAAAGAAAAGGCAAACGGCGAATGGCGAGCCTGTGGAGACTACAGAGCATTAAACAATATCACAACAGCCGACAAATACCCAATCCCAATAATAAACGATATCATCAACAGATTTAACAAACCCAAAATTTTCAGCAAAATAGATTTAGAAAAAGCCTATCATCAAATTCCCGTCAGAACTGAAGACATAAAGAAAACAGCAATCATCACACCCATAGGACTGTTCGAGTATAACAAAATGCCTTTCGGATTAAAAAATGCTGCAGCCACTTTCCAACGCTTCATGGACCAAATATTACGAAATCAACAGAACACAGTCGCATACCTTGACGACATCCTGATAGCATCAGCAAACAAAACAGAACATATACAAAATATTAAAAATGTGTTCGAAATATTAAGCAAACATGAGCTAAAAATTAACATAAAAAAATGTTAATTTTTGAAACAGAAATAAAATTCCTGGGACACATGTTAAACGAAAATGGAACAAGACCTTTAGACGACAAAATCAAAGCAATCAAAAATTACCCTCTACCCAAAACTACAAAAGAGCTAAGACGTTTCCTTGGCATGATCAATTTCTATCACAAATACATACCAAGATGTAGTGAAATGCTAGCCCCTCTCAATGAACTGAACAAATAAAGAGAAACATCAAAATAAATTGGAACGAAAAAACTAATAACAGCGTTCGAACAGGCAAAAGAAAATCTGAAAAATGCAAGCATCCTAAACTATCCCAACCAAGATTTACCATACATAGTCAACACAGATTGTTCGGGAGTAGCAATGGGCGGAACGATATTCCAAGAAGAAAATAACGAAAAAAGACCAATAGCCTTCTTCTCAAAGAAACTCAAAACTCACCAAATGAGATACTCCACTTTTGACAGGGAGTTATTAGCGTTACATGATACAATCAGACATTTCCAATATCTATTGGAAGGAAAAGATTTCGAAGTGTATACCGACCATAAACCTTAATAAACGCAATGAACATGAAAAATCCTTCACCGAGACAAATAAGACAATTAAACTATATTTCACAATTTAATTGCAAAATAAAATACATAGCAGGTTCAGCTAACATAAGTGCAGATGCATTATCAAGAATAGAAACTGACATAAATGCACTTAACATAACACCCATCATAGAGTTAGAAAAGTTAAAAACTAAACAAAAAGAAACAACAATCGAAACTCCAAGGATGAATTCACTCCACCTGGAAGAAATAGACGGCATATGGTACGACACTTCAAATGACAATAACAAAAGGATCGTAGTACCAGCAGAACTTCGCGATCAATACCTCCAAAATATCACAACATCTACCATCCGGGAAACAAAGCCACATACGAACTTCTGCATACCAAAGTTATTTGGCCTTTTATGAGAAGGGACGTAAAAACGTTCGTAAAAAATTGCCCACAATGTCAAAAGAATAAAATAACAACAAAACAATTCAAAACAACAATTGTACAATTCCCAAGTTCTGAACCGTTCGAAACGATACATATCGACATAGTCGGCCCCCTACCTCCAAATAATAAACACAAGTACTTATTAACTATAATAGACCGAAAAACAAATTGGTTCGAAGCCATTCCCATAAAGGAAATATCAGCAGCAAAAATATGCAGTAAATTAGAATTAAACTGGTTCGCCCGGTATGGCTGCCCAAAGACAATAATCAGCGATCAGGGTAGGCAATTTGAATCCGACATTTTCAAAGGACTTTGTAACAAATATAACATCAACAAAACCAGAACAACAGCATACAATCCACAATCAAACGGAAAAGTCGAGAGATTACACCGATCATTAAAACAAGCAATCAGAACAAAAACAAATAATAACAACAACTGGTTAGAAAAATTACCAGAAATACTAATAGGATTACGAAACAACCCTTCAAGCCTAAACAACAAAAGCCCTAGCCAATCAGTTTTTGGACACTATACAAACCTACCAAACTTAAAGGACGAAAACGAAAACAAGATAAAAACAACCGCTAAAGAATCACAAACACCCATACTAAAAAGTATTCTAAAAAACAAAAATAATAATAAAACCCAAAACCAAACAGAACTAATAATAGACATGGTTTTAGTAAAGAAACCCTTCACTAGCGGATTTGAAACAAAGTACGAAGACCCATACAAACTGTTAAATATGTATAAAAACGTTGGCACAATTTTAAAAGACAATAAACAAATCAAAATAAACATACGCAGATTAAAACCATATCACGAAAACAAAACACCAACTCTTAACAACCACCACAACCTAAACCCTCAAAACAACCACCCAAAGTACAAAACTCAAGAACGAACAGAAATACAGACAAACCAGAAACACATCAGATTCAGCGAAAAAGACTCAACAAAAATTTTCGACAATAACACAACAATCACACCAGAATACAAAAAGCGTTATAGCGATTGCCTCAAATAGACAACACATGCACCCACAAGATTTTGTTGTACAATTTTTATAAAGTGCTAGTTGTAAAACACAAAACATAAGCACACCTAAATCATCACAAAACACAAGAACATATGTTTTATCTTATCTCTGTAATTATGTAAAGCCGTTTAAATGTTAACCTCCGGTTTTAAAGGGGGAAGTTCTGTAATGTATTGTAATTATTTATTTTTTTTGGTTTTGTTAACCGTAAGTTATGAATGTAAATAACAATTCTTCACGTTGTACGTGGCGAAGGTTTTTATTTTATGTTTATAAAAAAAAACAAACTATATAGTGATAATTTACCATAGTAAATTATCACTATAGGAAAAAATTAAAAAAAATCAATAGAAGAAAAAATTTAAAAATATATGATTCTGGTTTTTTAAGCGAATTATTAAAGCGATTTATTTAAGCGAATATTAAGCGATAGTCTCTGGAACAAAGTTATTAATCTCCGAAACAAAGTTATTAATCTCCGAAACGAAGTTATTAATCTCTGTAACAAAGTTATTAATCTCTGGAACAAAGTTATTAGTCTCAGAAAAAAGTTATTAATCTCTGAAACGAAGTTATTAATCTCTTTAACAAAGTTATTAATCTCTGAAACAACGTTATTAATCTCAGAATCAAAGTTGTTAATCTCTGAAACAAAGTTATTAATCTCAACGAAGTGCCAAGTGCGGAAACAAAGTTATAATTACCGAAGTAACATTATTTTTGGTTCTATTTAATAAAAGTTGTTGAATATTAATTTTATTATTTTTTTTTATAAACTATTTGTGTCGAAACGATAAACACAGCCTGCACCCCGATTGTCCCGCCACAATTTAGTTTTTTTTGGTGACTCTTTCGGGCTCATCAATTTCCTTAATACATAACCAACTAATAACATATACAAATACAATCCTACATAACAACGGCCTACACGAGCAGAAAAGAATCAGAAGCGCCGAGACGCCATCGCAGGCCTTAGAAGTGTCTTTGTCGGCCGCTCAGACTACCATCAAAGAAATTTCCCAAACCCGGTCTCTACCCGCAAAGGAAATATTTCGCCTCGTTCCAGCGGATGGGACAAGATTTCTGGAGGATCGTCGACTCCCAGTAGACATTGATGCGATGTTGGCCGAAGGAGAAGTGTTTCCCTGAACAACGACTAGAGTTTTTCTTAAAAACCCGATTTCCGTCGCTTCCCTGTTGGTGGGTTACAGGTAATCTAAAGTGTCTACCTACTCGTGCTGTTTCCAGCGTAACCCAGAATACAATTGACAGCTGACCACTTGATACCCGTTGAGCAATCAACGTTGGTACTGTATCAAGGGTTTGAGTGCTAGCAAAAAGTGAGCATGCTTAGCATACTATAATTGTCTAGCCCCCACTGGGGTTCACGGACTGCCGAATGGCGGCTGTCCATTTAGGGTGGCATTGAGATCGTGCGTAGCCGTCGACGTCCTCGAGCTCACCGGCCAAGGTTGCATTTTCGAGCCGCTGCAACCGGTCCACAGCTTCCTTTACATCCTCGAGGGCGTCGATCAGAGCCAGGGATGTGTTATTGATTAAGGGTTCCGTTTTCGGGATCACCGGAACCACATTCTGGTATGTCCAATCATGGATCTTATACCAGATCCATCTGGATCTTAGGCGGGTGATCCCTTCTTCTATGCTCAACCTGGAGGCTTCGTCTACCCCCTCTTGAATTTCTCTGAGGTCTGATGCAGAGGATGAAGGGCTCGCTTGTTCGGGTTTTCGAGTTCCATTAGGCATACCTGATATGATAAAAGAAAATTTAAATCGAAGTTTTGTTCATGCGCCCTAGTTTGGTCAACAAAGGACGCTTGGGCACGTTGTTACATATTTCGAACTCCAGCATTATGCCCATTCCATCAAATCGCTAATGATTTTTATGATTTAAAGCGGACCCCCCAACCCCTATTTGGTTCCCGCATTAAATGGTTCGATTTACTTACGTGGGAAAAAAATCCTTTTAACTTAAGAATTTACAATTTACAAATTACCAAGTTCATTAAATTAACTATTTATAAGTTATAAATTACCAGATTAAAGGTGAAATATTTAAATTTAAAATTAATAAATTTGGATCTCAAAAAATAGAGGTGAATAAGGTAAGAATAAAAATAGAAAGATAAAATTTCGGACTTTTGTTTATATGCTTCAAACTTTGATTTCCTACTATATTAAATATTTATTATATTTAAAATAATTTGTAGTTTTCTCGTTACATTTAAATAAATTTTGTATTTTTCCCTTTTTCGTTGCCATAATATTCTTCGTAGGAATTATGCCACACAGACCCACTATTGGAGGTGTATTGTGTCTTAGATTCGTATCTGGTCCCTAGCAATTCCTAACCGTAGTGGTAGTGAGTGGCTTCAACTTCAGCATAGTTCGGCAAGTACTTTCTTTTCTATCTTTGACATTGTTTAATTTCAGGAATTGAAATCTTGTTGGCTATCATGTTTCGTCAAATTTAACCGGATAATTAATTTTCCTATCGTACTACTTTATGAACTAGGTAGTAGGTAATTTTATTAGAACTTTTAACAAAATAATCTATGGTTCGTAATATATAATAATTATTAAATAATTTTATTAATACTTTTACTTGCATTAAAGTAATCTATGAACTTGTATAGTTAAATATCAAAAAACATTGTTTACATATTATTTCTGGGCTATGATTTTAGATCTGTCCTTCCTGTCGTGCATGGGTTGACTACTGGGGTAACCTGGGTTAGATTCGCGTGAGTGTGATAGGTTTTACCCGAAAAGCAGAGTTCCTATTGACATAGTCGATAGTGATTGGCGCATTTAGGAGAGCGTATACATCGCCCATTTGGTCAGCCAGACTGAGTTCGTCGAGGGTATCCTTTGGTTTGTAGGGTTGTTGCTATTAATAGAAGTGGTTCTATTGGCTGATTCTTATCATGAGGAAAAATAAATCAATAAGGTAACTTTTGAATTTTCTATTTATAGTATCATTTTAACACTAGATTTACTGACATTAGAAGACAATTTGACGGGTGTCCGTAAAAATAGATATATACAAATATACAAAAATATACAAAATATACAAAAAAAAAATGATATTTCTTTTGTATATTTAATTTTAAAAATTGAATCCGTCAAATTGACGGGTTCCGTAAATCTAGTGTTAATAAATCAATAAATTGGTTTAAATTAAATTAATTGGTAGGCTAGGGCGAGGTTTTAGGTCAAGGGTTTCGTTGAGGGCAAATATGGAGAGAATGTAATTGCTTTATTCGTGATATCTTTTAGTTCTATTAAATCAGCTAAATTAGATTTGTTATTTGAATGATAAAAGGGATTTCTAATCTAAATAATTTTAAATCGGAATAATACAGTAAATTATGTTTATAATTTTAAATATCTAAATAAAATTAACTGATAATAATACAATAAAATGGGTTTATAATTTTATGATATCTAGATAATATTAAAGTAGAATAATACCATAAAATGGATTTATAGCTTTATAATTTTAAATGATAATAGTACAATGAAATGGATTTATCATTTTATAATATGAAATGATAATATTGTTGGGTTTTAGATTACTTTAAGTCGGTTCCCTCTGACTCCTCGTGTTCTTTAAATCAAAACAATGAACGACCCAACGTATATTGAAATGACAGATTCACAATTCTTATCACCACTCTACAATTAATAATCAAAGTTCCGTTTGAACGATTCTCCGCTCGGCGTTGATGCTTTGCAAATAGATAATATTCACCTTTTATTCCTTTAGATTCTCTTGACCCACGTTTTCCTCGGTTTCTGCTTGATTTGATTCCTTTTTCACCTTTCCGTATTCCTAATTCTATGTCTTCTTTTCCCTAATTTCCTTAATTCGTTTTGCCTATTCCTAACTCGGTTTCTTCTAACCTTAGCTGAGGCAAAATGTCGATTTTTTCTGATTTTCCCTTTCCTTATATACTCCTCGAAATCAGGATGACAAATGGTTATTGCCGAGCCAATCTTTCACTTGACATTTGCTTCCACGTATCTGCTTCGGCTGTCACCCATAATGGTCCAACGAATCCAGATAATTAATGGCCCTTCCGGTCTTCCTACACGCGCAATCTCCTCCTTGCTCTTTTCCCATTAATCATTGTGTCAAGCTAATGGGCCCAAATCTTCCTTCTGTTTGCCTTTCTTCTTGTTTACCCAGCTCGGGTTTCCTTTATCTCTCGGGTTCTCCATTGGCTCGGGTTTCCCATTAGCTCGGGTTTTCCATTAGCCAATTAATTAATTAATTAACGTTTTCTGTTTTCATACATTTGAATGCTTTTCGACTCTTCCTAACCATTTTCTGATAAATCCCTAATCACCATCTTGTTGACCATTAGCTAATCTATACCTGTCCCGTTTTCCCCATTCGATTTCGATGATTTTACCATTTATTGATTTTTCTCGGATTTCCGGATTCTTGCCTTTCGTAATTGCTTTTGGCATTTTCTAATACTGCTTCCATCACACACTTTCCATCACACTGATTCTGTGCATGATCCCGCTTTTATTTGTCTTTTTTCTTTACTTTCTATTTAAATTATTAACCTAAATTTCATTTAAATTTTATTTTAATTTATGGACCTCAACAATATTACAATAAAATGGATTTATCATTTTATGACACCTGAATATTATTATATGAGAATAATACCATAAAACGGGTTTATAACTTTATAATTTTAAATGATAATAGTACAATGGAATAGATTTATCATTTTATAATATTAAACGATAATATTACAATAAAATGGATTGATCATTTTATGATATCTAAATATTATTAAATGAGAATAACACCATAAAATGAGTTTCTAATTTTATAAGATTAAATGATAATAGTACAATAAAATGGGTTTATAATTTTATGGTATCTAAATAATATTAAGTGTTAATGATCCAACGAACTGGATTTATAATCTCAAGACGAAACTTGGGGTCAATGCAATTTGTAAAAATTAAGCTAGACTTTAGTTCGTTTACAAGTGAACACACAAGAAAAAATCTTTATGAAATAATTTAGAGGTGCTTTTTATAATTAGTCAAATTTATATAGGGGTTGCCGATAACATGATTCTAAATAGTGTGGCAATATAATTAATATCTATATTTTTATGAAACGTCCTTCTAGATGGGGAAACCTCAATAACCAGTTTTTAAATGAACTAAGATGTCTGTTTATGAAAATCGAACGAGGTAGGCTCTCTTATACAAAGGTAAAATACAATGATCATTAACCTATAATTTCATGAGATGTCTTTTAACCAAGGTTGATTTATAATATGGTTGTTAATGAATAATTAGAGGAGGCATAATTTTAGTTCGTACCGATTCATAACCAATTTTACATAGTACGGGTATCGATATAGGACTTTATTGAATACATTTTCGTAATTGGATTTAAGATTTAAGGTCTATCACCCCGATGATCTGGGATATTAGTATTCAATAGATCATTGTAAGGTAAATGATTATAAAATTGAATTTCCTTAGATTCGGGTTATTGAGTACTAAATTTCTGATCAATTTAACTATAAACAATATCAATAGAGTCTATTAATAATATTCAATATTAAGTATACTAAATTTGTGCAATTAGCCGACTACCAGAGTGCCTTTGTAGTAAATTGAGTCTGGGATATTTCCCGTTTAAATTTCCCTAATGATGTGTTTCCTATAGAATAGTTGGGTGTTCATTTTATATATATAATTTACTGAAAGGTCTAATTAATTAGAATTTACCTACTTTCCCGATTCAACTGAATACGGTACGATAGGCCCTATTGTGTTATTTACCCGCGATTAGTATCCCAAAAATTGTTTCGTCCGCATAGTCCTTACGACCATACCAGTAGGGTATTGTGTGGACCCGGGAACAAAGACATATGACGTCATCGATGAAGTCACAAAGACATATGACGTCATACCCCCCTACCCCCGGGGGGAGGGGGTATTTTTAAAAAAAAATTTTTTTAATTTTTTTTTTAAATTTATATTACGTTGCGGTATTTTAAAAATATATTACGTTGCGGTATTTTAAAATTTATATTACGTTGCGGTATTTTAAAACCTTATTTTGACGGTTGACAAAATAAAATTATTATTACACACAATATAGTCTATCCGACAAAATATTCTGTTCCCCTATGGTCACACACACACACAATGTATAAAAATATTATTAGTGTCCACACACGCAACAAGTTAGTGTTCTCATCGATAACTATTGATATATTATTATTATTATTATTATTATTATTATTATTATTATTATTATTATTAATCTATATACTCCGAGTCTATCAGACAAAATATTCTGTCCCCCTATGGGTACTGCTCACAAGGGTACTGGTCACGCTCAACAACTCGCAAGGGTATTATTAAACAATGTAATAAAACACATATTATTATTTTTATTATTATTATTATTATTATTATTATTATTATTATTATTATTATTATCATTATTATTATTATTATTATTATTATTATTATTATTATTATTATTATTATTTTTATTATTAATAAAAAATCCTATCAACAGATAAATAATGTTGCGTGCCCACTGCAACACTATTACACAATAAAAATATAAAATTTCTAACAAAATTCTTTCAAAAGTTCTGTCATCAGGATCCACACGAATCTCATCATTAACAAATATTATTATTATTATTATTATTATTATTATTATTATTATTATTATTATTATTATTATTATTATTATTATTATTATTATTATTATTATTATTATTATTATTATTATTATTATTATTATTATGGGTACTGCTCACAAAGGTAAATGTCACAAATGTACTGCTAAAAATATTCAAGACAAAACATTAATAAAGAAATTATACTTTAAATATACACTAAAATTTATTAACACACTGGGTAAAGGTCATAAAGGTAACTAACAAAACTTTAACATATTATTATTATTACACACAATGTATAAAAATTGTTCACAAAGTTACTGTTAAAAAATATTCAAGACAATATGACTAATACATTTATTAAATAATTTAAACACATCATCGAAAATAATCATGTCCAAAATAATTATCATCTGCTGGATCATGGAAATCATCTGTATCATGGAAATCATCTGTATCATCTGCTGAGATAGCTTCCGTTGAATCTATAAATATATCGGTGTCACCGCCCCTATAATGGCCATATGCCAAACTTTGATTTTTATCCACCCAATTTCGCTTATCATCTCTACACGTCAAGGCTCTTTTATTATTTTTAATACTAAAAAGTTGGTGATTTTTTGACGTTATTCTAAACTGAGGGACTGTGTATATTTTATCATTTAAATAACAATCTAGATACGACTGATGTGTTAGTCCAGTATCTTTCATACTTATCCCCTTAGTCTTCATACTTTCCTCATCACCCATCAAACTGTAACATTTAGGTCTCAAGAACACCCAATCTTTATATAATAACCCTTTATTCTCGTCTTTGAATTTACCAATGACAGAATCAAGGTTCGCAGGTAAAAGAATGTCAAGACTACAATGTTTAATTTCCAAGAAGAAGGAATCTGTGTCTCCAGCAACGATATTAATTTCGCAGTTGAATTCGTCGCGATATTTTTGCAACTCTTCATACTGCAGCTGGTACATCCTGAGTTTGGATAAATCAAGTACGGTTTGACCAATGTAACTAGGTCTATTCAAACACACTATGTCCTTCCTCAATAAAACCGAAATCAAGTCATCATCGATTTTCGTGGATTTACGAAAAGTCGGTTTCGAACAGAATGTTAATAATCTCTGTGAAGAATTACACAGACGTAAATTAATACGTTTTTTAAGATTTTCAACAGTCTTGCCGTAAAGACTGTTGTTTAATAATTTATAAAAATTTTTATCGAGTTTATTTGTCGACGCTGCTCGTAACGCCGTATTTGTGTTAATATAATTTTTGAAAATTTTATCTTGTTTAAATTTAATTGCTCTATGTGTTTTTGATATTTTAACACCTAATTTAATAAATATTTGTAGAAGCCTCCAATGAAGAACGTAGTTCCTCTTGGGGCTGTGTGTAAGCAACAGCTTCTCTATTTTTGAACCCGGTACACACATCTTTTCAGCGGCAACGGTAAGATCGTCCAGTTTGTCGTGAATTGACGTCGGTATTTCTAAATCCACTTCTATGGTATAACCATAATCAAGCAGATCTAAATCTACCGTTGTGCATTCAACAATTATATTATTTAATAAATTATCATCAGTAACCCATTCAAAGTCACTGCAAGGTAATGGTTGACTTAAAGCCCAACCGTATAAATTATTTATATCTATGTAAAGCAAAGCGGTATCCGGGTCTGTTTTTACATAATGTTTATTTACAAAAGTTAGTCCGCCACGGATACCGCCCTCGAAAAAGTTATACATCTCCATATCGGTGAGGAGCTCAATTGGAGAGTTTAAAGTTAATAAGGCTGAATTCCAAGACATACCTGGAATCCCTAAGAAATTTAATGGCTCTAGTCGGTTATGAGCAATGGACTTAGCTCTAAATTGCTGGAAAAAATCGGCTAAAAGGAAAACATCAAGTTTTAAATAAACCATCATGTAATCGAAAAGTGAAGTACATGAAGTTTCAACCCAAATTCGCTGAGCTGTCTCATATTCAGCGGGAGTCACATCTTTCCAAATAGGTGGTAACTGATGAGTGTTATGCAAAACCTCTAATGAAGTTGCGGCATCATAAGGAAAAATTCCCTTTGCAGTTATTATTGTACCCTGAAATTCTGATTCGGTCAAGGGTAAAGATGATAAAGTTTTGACAGCATTATTTAAAGACTCGCTGACAAATTGATAAGAGTCTATAAATTTAACAGTTAATGAGTCAATCCTAGCAAAAAGACTAAGGAATTTCTCGCTGGTTAAAGGAATACAACTAATATTCCATGAATGATATTTTGAAAGGCCAAATTTCAAGATATGATGCAGATCATAACCCTTTAAATTATGAAATACTACAGGAAGGGTATGTCTAATTTGCCTCGACAGATTACAAGTTGTACAAGCGGCACCAAGATATAGACCGGTAAAATGATCATGGTCCCTAACTGGACTAACTAAAGGCTTATTGCACAAATAACATGATGTGCTGTTTTCAAACATTAATTGTTGCTCATCTGTAATTATCATTTTCTTTTGATAATTTTTATAATAATAAGGAGTTACAATATATTTCCCTATCATTTCAATTTCAGTAAGAAATTGATCGACACAATCTAAACCGGTGAACGACTTATAAATTTTTACGCCCGTAAAATTATTAATAAAAAGCATACCGGCAGAAATAGGCAGATGACGTTGAAAGTAGCGAGTGTCTTTAGGTAAGATAGCCTCAAAGTCAGCGTAAATAACAAAGGGAGGAGTAACTGTTTTACTCCAATCAGTAAATTCTAAATATTTATTTTTAGGCAATGTGTACAAGGTAGTACCAAGCTGATTTTTATCGCAAAGACCCTTATGTCTATTAAAAGCGTCATCATTTCTAAAACCGTTTAAACATCTAGGGCACCACTGACTACAAATCCTAACAGGAGTGATTGAACTATTCATACAATTAAGGAATCTATTTAGGTCTGTGATTCCAAGATAATGATAATTATCATTCTTTTCGATTAATAATAAATTGATAGGTATGGCTCCTACTATCTTACTCCTGTATATTATATCAATAAAGGGATGTTTCATAACTGCATCTTCATCGGAAATGTCAATCAAAGCCTTTTCGTTATAAGTAAGAACATTAATAACCCGGATTTTGTTGTTCAAATTTACTTATATTTGATAGTTTCATCGGCATATCATTAGGATCAAATTTAATTTCAGAAAGATTGTATGAATTAGGACGATTTCTATATTGCCTATTTATACTATCATATTTAATAATTGACAAGAAACTATACAAAAAACAGATGTGGTCATTATTAACTACATTAACGAGACAGCTTAAGTTTCTTAAAGATTTTGGGGTTTCAATAAAACTTCTACCACTTAACCGACTTATTTCAGCAAATTTAGTCAGAACAAAGCTTATGTATTCTATTTTATTGATAGTCCAATTACTACCTTTCTCATTAATTTTAATTATTTTTTCATTTAAACGAGCAATACCTTCGTCAATGAATGTATCGCTCCAAACTCGGGCGGAATTCGAGATTACAAAAGATTGTAACTCATCATCTTTTATAAATTCCACCTTTAGACAAAATTGAATTTTACATGATTTTAATTTATTTACATATAAATTTAATTTATTTATTAAAATGTCTGGTACAGAGACCGTTTTTAAATCTAAAGACGAAACGTCCATTTTTAATATAATATGATTATTATTTAAATCACTGGTGACATCTACGCCACCATAACCTATTTGATTAATATTATTATAATAATTATTATTATTATTATTACCATTATTATAATAAATATTACTACTACTATTATTATTATCAATTTCATCATCACTTATGTTGATTATTTCATCATCATCACTTATTGTAATTACATCAATAACTTTAGATTTTTTACTTGGTATTGAATTTATTTTTTCATTATTTTTTCTTTTATTCATATTAATTAGATTATTTATTTGATCATTTAATTTATTTACTTGATCTTTTAGTTTAGTTATTTCGTTTATATCATTATTATTGGTGTTAGTATTATTGTTGGTGATATTATTATCATTATTGTTGATATTATTATTATCTTTGTTGTTGATATTATTATTATTGTTGTTGATATTATTATTATTATTATTATTATTATTATTATTATTATTATTATTATTATTATTATTATTATTATTATTATTATTATTATTATTGTTAACAAACGATTCATATAAGCTATAGAAAAGAGACTTCTTAGAAGGTTTAAATTGTTGGAGTCTATGCTTATTATAAAATTCCTTATACGTTATAACTTCAATAACCTCACATTTAGGGCATAGGATGTAGGTGACACCGTTATATTTATGACTATAATATCTTTCCATTATATCATCGCAGTCATTATGATATTGACTATTACAAAAGTTTTGGTATTTCAAACCTATGAAAATATTTTTATCATAAAATGTTTAAAAAATATTAAGATAATAATCATTTTTTAAAGTTTAAGATATTTTTCGTAAGATATTATTCAAAATTGTCTTTTAAATAGTATCTTATAAAAAATATTATAAAATATATAATTTAATTCGTTTTCATAAATAAATAATTCTTTTTCTAAAATAGATTTTATTTTCATAAATAATATATAAAAGTTATTAATTATAATGTTCAAAATCATCATATTTAATAAATCTTCTTTTCAAAATCATCATAAATAAGTAAATCTTCTTTTCATGAATAAATCTTCTTTTCATAAATCATCATAAATAAATAAGTAAATCTTCTTTTCATGAATAAATCTTCTTTTCATAAATCTTCCTTTCAAAATCATCATAAATAAATCTTCTTTTAAAATATCTTCTTTTCATGAATAAATCTTCTTTTCATAAGTTTCTTTATAATCTTCTTTTAATTATTATTATTATTATTATTATTATTATTATTATTATTATTAATATTGTTTAAAAAACTTAAAAACTTATAACAATAAATAAATACTTACATTTTCGTCCTTTCGAAAGAAATTTTCCAGCATCAGCACCAGCAGAAGTATTTATTACATTTCCATCTAAAAGCATAATAAAAATAATAATGATAATAAGAGTAAACTATTACCATTTATTCTATTCATGTCTACAGCTTGTCCGTCGATATTCATTTTAATTTGTTGATTAGTACCTAATAATCATATTAAAAATAATAAAATAATAAATTTACCATTAATTCCTCCAACGATCTTTCCGTCAACTCTTTGAATATTGTTGTTGTTCATGTTGTTAAATATTGTTAATAGATTTTTAAAAGTGATGAAAAAATGAAAGTGTAGACTATATAAGAGAGATATTACAGGTTTTATTAACCGACCAATGAAAACAGAGATAGGATAGGAAAAGACACTACATGTTTGTTTATACAAACCATGACGAAATAATGACCTTTACATGTCTTTATTACTCAGTGCTTTGTTACTTTGCACTGTGCATGCACTGAACATGTAATAGTATTACATAATATTTTTAAACATAAAATAATAATATTTAACAAATAATAATAATAATATTTAACAAATAATAATAATATTTAACAAATAATAATATTTAACAAATAATATTTAACAAATAATTAAAATAGTCAACAAATAAAAATCATACAATATACATTTATTAACCATCAAATTTTTTATACAACAACCATGCCAAACAGTGTTGACCACATGTTTGAGTCAATGGATTTTGAAACATAGTTTTATTATATACAATAGGTTTCCCAATTGTTTGAAGTTTTGATATCAACAAAGTAGGATAATAGAAACCCATAGGATCGAATACGAATATATTACTAGGTTTCACATATATAGCTATCCAATGTTCTCCACCAAGATGAGACGAATGAGTATTGACGATTATGGCTTGATTATTGCTCAAATAAGGAATTTTATCGAGAGGAAAAACTCCTACAAATTCATTTCCTAATATTTGTTTTCCAATTCGATTAACCTGAACAGAACTACTTTAATAAAATTAAACAGTATCAAAAAACTTACTCCATGACAACCTTTTGTGTTTCTGTATACATTTATACTAGCACGGTTCTATTTGCAGTAATTTGAACTTCATTTTCAAATACTCCATATATTATAACATGTACCGGTTCAGTGATAGCTTTTGCAAACTTAATATCCAGTCGTAAATTCCCGTTTTGTGGTAGTTGACTCTGATTTAAATCAAAATCAGGGGCTAAAACAAATGTAAAAAATGGATATTTGCTTTTAAATTCTTCTAGAGTAATTCCACAATTCAAGTTTTTATCTAAGTAACCCAAATTTCTAACAATACTCTGCATATATGTCGCACAGTAATTATCGCTTTCGAAATCTTGAGTATATGTTTATCTATAATCAGTATTTTTCGACAAAGTCAATGAAGTAACACCAAAATTTTTGAAAATTGAGCTGGAAGCAGTATATGATCCATTATATTGCGTTTCACTTTGAAATGTTACCAAAATAAAATTAGGCATTCTTCTGTCACCAAATATTTGTTTTTTATAGAATGATGAAGCACCTTTAGCAATAGCAAATTGTACAATTTCCTTTGTTTTTAAAGGATAAATTGCATGTTTTGAATTAAGACCCAATTGATGACCAGCTAATACTGACGGGTCTACTCGAACTCTTCTCACCAATAATTTTGCATCAACTAATTGGCATATTGGTGCACCAGTTGCACTAGTAAGAGATAATGCAGAATCGGCCCTTTTCAATCTAATGTGTACATTAACTCCTGGTAGCAAATATTTCGGTTGATCCATAAAATCGAGTTGTAATGATGAGCACATAGTGAATGATTTTGAGCCTTTAACCCACTTTTTTTCTTTCATCATCTGTTGCTGCATAACCCATAGGTGTAAGACAGGTATTTTTAGTATCAGAATTGTAATTTAAAATAGTTTCTATCAAAGCCTTGTGAATGAATGTATTATTTCCGCCCTCAATCTTGATATTATTAAATCCCAACACTGCATCTTTAAACAGAGTATGAAACATGAAATTGTTCGGTATTACATCTGCATTGGCATCCAAAACTTTTCTATCTTTATCTACAACCTTGATCTGGACAGTCAATAAAGTATCGTTCAAATCTAAATATTCAGTTTGCGAACCATTAATATAAAACTCGATATCATTTCTACTATCAGTAATTGAATTCATAGGAAAAACTTCCTCAAATGCCCCAAATTCTATTACAGCTTGAGGCAATGGTCTATCAAATATACATAATTCGGATTTACCACAAATCATTTTGCAAATATAGTTCCATGTCCTTTCATTCGTTTGTTTATACGTGATATTCCATGTCTTTTACGTTTTGGAGCTGGGGCTGGAGGCGTATCTTTTTGAAACATACCAGCAACTCCAGGTAGAACCTTCCCTAACTCAGCTAAAGCATTTGTTTTTAGGGATGGTAATATTTTCTGTTCATTCATAATCACGTCTTTAGCAGTTTTCATGCCAAAACTACCAATACGTTTAAGAATAGGAAGTGCAAATCTCCCTATTGTTTTTAACCCTTTCCAGCCCAGTGATTCCAAATGGAATCATTAGTTAAAAACTCAGTTTTTTTCTCTCTACTACCAAAACGGTTGGCAGTAACTAGTGAGAACTATAGTAAGATATGTTTTTAACAGTTGGCACAATTTTTATCTCACTAAATTTGTATCAGCTGTCAGAAGTAGTTTTGGTACCTACTTACTGCATATATTTTTTTTTGTTTTGAAAAAATTTGGGCTGGAAAGGGTTAACCAACCTGATCCGTACTGTTTACCAATAAAATATGGTAATTCACCGCCAGATTGGCTATCACTATACATACTAATAATATCGGAATTAGCCATCTACTTTACGAAAATGTAGTGTCAAATGAGTTTTTGAGTCTTTTGGAAAGTTTATAAGTTTTCCACTATCGTCACGAATATTTATTTCTATATTGTTTATACATGAACTTGCTATTGGTAAATACATGGGATTATCGATATTTATATTGACAACTTCATCATGTTCATATTTTCCAATCCATACCGATTTCAAAAGAGGAACCCTGGAATCACCAACAATTATAGGCTCAATAATATTAATATATATGAACATTTGTTGATGATGTTCAAGTATTCTTGGTTTGCGTATACCAGTCGATTTTTCTCGATATTTTTGCTTATCTAATCCAAGTGAATTTGCCAAATTTTTATCAAATGTAACTTCGCAAATATCCTCATTCAAACTGAAGGTAAACATCAAATCTTTCACAATTTCCAAATTTTTAAATATATGTGAACAATTGAACTTTAAATATTTAAGTAGCACATCAAGTTTATCAAAATATAATTCATCAGCAAAGGTAAATGATTCTTCAACTTCATCATTATACGATACAGATATTTTGATTTCTTCTTTCATTACACTGTTTGCTTCAAATAGATTAAAACGTAATAAATACTCGGTCTCCGTAACAATATTTTTCAACTTATTGCAACCCATTCGTTTGGCATCTTCAATAGTTTCGAATGTTATTGTAAATGGTTTAAAATCACAACTGATATTTAATCCATCCTTGTAAAACATATAGCAATGCGAATCTAATATTTGATTCGGAATATGATATGTTTTATCATAATTACTGATAATAAAGATACCGCTACATGTTTTCACAATATTCCTTTTGAAATCAATCTTACATTGACTATAAAATGGGAATGTGTTGTACACGAATGTAAAATCTTGCAGTGCAACTTCCCAGTCCCCATTTAAAGAAATCGGATTCTGGAGATTGACCATGAATTTACTGGCTTGATTATCTGGATGAATAAGCGGGCAACTATTGCTAGGCAAAATAGTATAAAAATTTACTTTACTAGGTCTTTTGCTGATATCCATGACGGGTTTTGATAACCATGCCATTTGACATAGTATTGTTTATCCTTGCCGACCGTTTTAGTTTTCAATATTTTTTGAATTGTAAATACTTTTGGGGGAGGAATAACTTGTAATTCTTGCTCATAAAATTTCCCTTGTACAATATCATTATCATTGTCTTTGATGACATACATTACAGGATTCTGACTAGTATTTATTTTTGAAATTATAAAGACTTCATCACTCTAATTTGTATCGAAATTTTTAATAAATGGTGATGCACTAATTTTACTAATTCTAACATGGTCACCGACTTTATATTTCGGTTTTGTAATTTTTACAGGTTTTTTAGAATAGCTTGTTTTTGAAGTGATATTAATCGGTCTTAATCCATTCAGTCCTCGATGTGATGAATGATTATAACTTGTTATTATTTTCGGTAAAGCATTTACCCATTTTTTATTACCTTGATGCACGAATAATTTCTTTAATCTATCTCTCAATGTTCTGTTAAATCTTTCAACATGAGCAGCTTTGTATTGAGAATGTACCGAGTAATGGTTTATTTTCAATTTATTGAGGATTTGCTTGACTTTACTGTTGTAGAATTCTTTACCTAAAATAATAATAATAATAATAATAATAATAATAATAATAATAATAATAATAATAATAATAATAATAATACTAATAATAATAATAATAATAATAATAATAATAATAATAATAATAATAATAATAATATTAATAATAATAATAATAATAATAATAATAATAATAATAATAATAATAATAATAATAATAATAATAATAATAATAATAATAATAATAATAATAATAATAATACCTAAATCTGTTTGCAAGTTATTAGGATGCCCATCTTTAAATAAAATATTAATTGCCTTGGACATTTCATCTGCAGATTTTGCCTTGACGGGTATTGCTCGGGCAAACCGACTGAATACATCAATACATGTTAAAATATATTTATTCCCATTGTTAATTTTCGAATAAGGTATCATCTCCATCAAATCCATTTGCCATAAATCATTTATTCCATATGTTTTATATACTCTTGTTGGGAATCGTTTCTGCATTGGTTTGTTCAAACTGTACGCAAGCTGGTCTGATAACCACTTCTGGGTTTCCTTTTTCGAATTCGGAACTCTTTTGTTTAATTTTGCCACTCCACCGAAACCGGCTTCGTCTTCGGGGTTCGTCCAAATCTTCTCCATTACAACAAGAAGATTTAAAATTAAATTTAATGTCTGGTAATGAAGGATTAGCACCCATTGTTTATGATTGATTTCCTACAACTCCACCTAATAATGATAATGCCAGAGGTATCAATGCACCAATAAATCCCCCTTGTTGTTTATATATAATTTTTCTCATTTGTTGACGATTTTTATTATTTACTAAAGATAACAATGGTTTCCTATGTTTACTCAATAATTGCTTTTTAGATTTACTGATTTTAATCTTGCCTTTGACTACTTTAAGTATAATATCGAGTAAATCATCGACAACATAATTTGGAAAAGATTGCAAAATACTGTTTATTTTCATACTGGGTGCCTTTAACAATGTATTAAAAAACGGGAAACTCCGATGATTTTTAACAACTTTTACTTTCTTAGTGGTTTTACTTTTAGGTTTAGGTTTAGGATTTTTCGAAATAAGATTCATTGCAGGAAAATTTTCTGTAATAAGTTCTTTAGATGGAGTATAACTAGTTGTTGGTGGAACTTTTGGTTGTTTTTTATTCGATATCCTTGTTTTTGAAAACATGATTTATGTGTTTTCAATTTTGTTTTGAACTTTGTTTATAAACCATGGCACCTTTTGGGTTGAAAATATCTGCTTTTACCCGTATATCATCAGGACATTGTTGTGTGAAATCGAGAAATATATACCCATGAGGTATTTTCGTAGCATCTTGAAATGCATTGATAAGAAAATTACGGTTATTAGGGTATGCTTGTCGTCCAAGAAAATCAATGACAGTTGCATCTCTAGGATTCTTGAAAATAACTAGATATTGTACATTTAAATTACGTGTTCGATGTGCACCACCTTGATGAAATAGATTTTGTGTTATGAAAATAACTGTTACACCAACATGTCTGCTGATTTTTGTGAATAAATTATTAAAATCCTTTTCTTTATTGGCTTCTTGATACAAATCATCGATAATGATGACATCATCTTTCTTCAAACGACTTGACCAGTTTTTATCAAAACCCTTTACTATTTTCATGTTTTTCAATTGACAGAAACTTGATTGTGTCAATCCGTGTTCTTCATCGGCGCCCCTATACCAATAAATATTGTTGAAATTTGTTTTGAACAAATTTGATTTTAGTAATTTACAAACAAATAATGTTTTTCCACTACCACTCGGACCAACGATTTGGTATACTGCATCATTTCGTAATTCCATTTTTTAAATTTAAACTATATAATTATTGTTTATATTGATAATTTAAATGAACTCCTTTTTAAAATAACTATATATAACAGAGTTTTTATAATTATTTCATTAAAATGCTTTCAAATATAAATTACAGGGCAAAAGCTGATGTATCAAAAATGGTATTTCCAATGGGGAAACCACAACAACTCATCAATAGAAGTAAAAAATATCCAATAATATATTTCAAAACTGGTAAATGTAGAATTATGGGGTGTAAGGAAATAATCAAAGCTAGTGAATATAATGTTTATGATTTAGAAATACAATCGATAACCGTAACTTCCGATATAGTTTTTTCTTGTAATTTAAATGAATTGGCTAAATTAATACCATGTGTTTACGAATCAGAATTATTTCCAGCTTTGAGATATATAAAATATAACCCTATGTGTGTAAATATATTCGCTAGCGGTAAGATAGTAATTCTTGGAATAAAAAATATTGATTACAAATGTATAGTTGATAATATCATATCTGAAATTAAATCAATAATTGAAGGAAATGAATTTTTAGATTTTTTATTATCACTTAATTAATTATTTATCATTGCAAATTCAATGCAATTGAAATGCATGATTCTGATTGGTCGAAATCTAATTGGCTGATGATTATTTATAACAAAATGTTTTCAGTTTAGTTGTCATTTATTCAACAAAAATGTACAACATACAAAGTTCCGCAATCACCTCAATGAAAGAGCATGCAAATTATGGTAATTTCAAATTTTTATTATTACATTAATATATATATATATATATATATATATATATATATATATATTTACAGATCAGTATCAATCAATTATCCTGCAAAGATTATGCTTCTATTATCCAGAATTAAATGAAATTCTACAAGATAGAGATCCAGCTATCATTCCGGATTTGGTATACAACCAAACACGAATCTGGATATTCGATATAATAAACACCTTTCTATGGGATATCAAGATAGGAAGGGTGATGAAAGAAATGAAACCAGAGGCTCCTTGCATTTTCGGATGTAGCTGTTGCAATTTCCGTTATCAACAATATGTTGAATGGTGTTTGGTGAAGACTCTGAGAAATCACCACTCGAGTCAGATTGTATCAAAATAAATTTTTATGTTGAATTGTTTTGTTTTTGTAAATCGAAATAATAGAAATAGAAATAATAATAATAATAATATAAGTAATAATAGTAATATTAGAAATAATAAAAAACAATATTTATAATAAAAAACATTAATGCAACATTAATGCAAATGACATGCAATTTAAACAAATACATACAGCAATCTGATTGGTTGATAAACAATAGTCATAGGTATAAAACCCTGTACCATTTCATTTTAATCATTATTTACGATGACAAAGAAAATTTCAAGCACTGAAAAGCCAAAAGTTGTTCCAGAACTTGTACAACCTGTTCAAATGTTCCACAACTATAAAATGTATTTTTTAAAAGAAGAAATCAATATGAAATTGGCGTCACCAATCAAGATAATTCCAACTAAATTTCAATTCTTATCTGGCACGCTTTCAATGATAGATATTAAATCTATTGATGAGGTTTTCAAACGGTTGAATACGAATCTATCTTGTAATCAACATGCCTAGTTCAACAACAGATATGCAAGATTTTATGATTCCTTTGATGAAATCGGTTTCAAAGAAAACGAAAATTGGTATATAACAATTGCAATCCAAGGATATAAAGTTGATAATAATGATGTGTATTCTCCAATTTGGAAAATTATGTCTGCTAGACTTTCACAACTATTTTAATGTTATATTTAATAAATGTATTAGTCATATTTGTTTTTTCTCTTTATTAATTGCAACATTAATGCAAATGACATGCAAATTTAACAAAGAAAATCTATAAACAAACTTATAATACAGTTTTAAAGTGATGAAAATGACTGCAGAAAAAGGTTAACATGATTAATTAAATACTGAATTATTTATTATTTAGAATTATTAATCAACTTTTTGTTGGAAAAACTAGCAGAAATATCTGGTGTAAAAATTGAGGACATATTATCTGTTACAAATGCATTAAATATCGGCTGGGTAGTTGAGAGTCAAGATTCAGGATTTGACGATCAGGAAGAAACCGATACTCAAGAAATTGATGACGAAATCTATGAAACTATAGAGGAACCTAAAGATAATATTACGAATGATTGTATTGATCATGTCGTTGAAAATATAATGAAATGTGGAGATGACGATTGCGAATGTGTTAATAAATTTTAAATTTGAATTATTTTCATACTATTAAAAACAATAACATTAATTTTTATTCATATATCTACAGAAAATATACATTATAACAACTCCAGTTGTAAGTTTTATATAGTTTTTCATTTTTCTTTTGATTTCATCAGTTTCTTTAAAATTGCAGGCCAGTTTATTTAATACACCCCATCCGCCATTGGCTTCTATCCATGGGGTAAACTTGGACTTGATTATCTAGAAATGAATATTATTAAAATATATATGTAGATTATAAAAGAAATCTTACTTCTAAAGACCACTGATAATAATGTTCTGAGTCATGTTGACCTTTTGCAATGATTATCTTCATGTAGGTGAATCCTACAATTATCCTTGTCCATTTCATGTCTTCATTGAAAAGACACTGAAATATTCTATTGAAGTAATACTTCTTGGTTTCCAGGGATTCCATCTCCATCATCTGCTGATAATCGATATGTTCACCTTCAATGATTTGTTCGGTTCGATTGATCAGGAAATTGAGGCTGTCGACTATATTCGCGGTGACAATTCCGTTTAGAACATTTTCCATAAAATTTGGTTGCGACATTTCTAAAATAATTTAAAATATAATGTTTTATTTATACTAATACCATATGATTTTGATTGGTTGATAGACTATAAATGTAAAAGTAATGTTTTGATTTGATACACCATAAAAACTATATTGCTAATTATTATAACGAGTGTGTGCTAACACAATACCTTAATTTTATAATATTCGACTATGTTTTTTGTTAACCATGATTTGTGATAGAAATTATATAATAATAATAATAATAATAATAATAATAATAATAATAATAATAATAATAATAATAATAATAATAATAATAATAATAATAATAATAATAATAATAATAATAATAATAATAATAATAATAATAATAAAAATGGTTACATGACAAAATTACACAAGACGAAATTTGTGTAATTTCATCCCGTGTAATTTCGTCTCAGTGTAATTTCATCCTGTGTAATTTCGTCTTGTGTAATTTCGTCTCAGTGTAATTTCATCCTGTGTAATTTCGTCTTGTGTAATTTCGTCTTGTGTAATTTCATCCTGTGTAATTTCGTCTTGTGTAATTTCGTCCTGACACCAATAAAAATAATAATATGTGTTTTATTACATTGTTTAATAATACCCTTGCGAGCTGTTGAGCGTGACCAGTACCCTTGTGAGCAGTACCCATAGGGGGACAGAATATTTTGTCTGATAGACTCGGAGTATATAGATTAATAATAATAATAATAATAATAATAATAATATATAAATAGTTATCGATGAGAACACTAACTTGTTGCGTGTGTGGACACTAATAATATTTTTATACATTGTGTGTGTGTGTGACCATAGGGGAACAGAATATTTTGTCGGATAGACTATATTGTGTGTAATAATAATTTTATTTTGTCAACTTAACCGTCAAAATCAGGTTTTAAAATACCGCAACGTATTATAAATTTTAAAATACCGCAACGTAATATAAATTTTAAAATACCGCAACGTAATATAAATTTTAAAATACCGCAACGTAATATAAATATTAAAATACCGCAACGTAATATAAATATTAAAATACCGCAACGTAATATAAATTTTAAAATACCGCAACGTAATATATTTAAAAAAAAAAATTTAAAAAAAATTTTAAAAAAAATTTAAAAAAAAATTTAAAAAAAAAATTAAAAAAAAAACCTCCCCCGGGGGGTGGGGGGTATGACTCATATGTCTTTGTGACGTCATCGATGACGTCATATGTCTTTGTTCCCGGGTCCACACAATACCCTACTCATACCAACTACCGGGATGGATTTACCCGCCCTACTCATGGTTAAACACCAATTGTTCGTGGCGACCTCCGGTTAAAACTATGATTTTAATGCATGTAGGGTCGTAGACCCAAATTTGTGAATGCAGATTATTAGTTAAAAACAAGGCTGATCAGCGTCGTGAGTATAATACGTCTACGACGACGTTGACCACTCTTGTTTGGGCATAAATTAAAATAAAGAAAAATCAAAATAGATCATAATAATATTCATTAATGATAGACAAACCAAAAAAAATCATGAGGTTATATAAAATAACGTAATAAAATTTGCTTACTATTAATTTCTGCAGCGATTCCAATTACGGTAAAAAGGTTTTTTGGCATAAAGAGTAAATTGTGACTAAAATACGTCGGTATATATACCTATTTTTTGTGTGTGCAAGTACACGTGTATGTATTGATGCATTAAAACAAACTCGAATTCTTGTTATTCTAGAATTTTCTATTTTCTATTTTTGATATTTTTAATGGCAATTTTTGCGCCATAATTTTTATTTTCTAATTATTTCTTGCTAATTTTACCTCCATGATGGATTTGGAACGGTTCCAGAACATTCCATATTACTTTTAATTTAGTTTTTATTTTAATTGATGTTTTCTGAATTTCTTTTTTAAGAATTTTTATTTTTATTACTAATTTATTTATTTTGATGACTTTTATTGTTTTATGTGGCTTTCCTGATGGTTCTCGCCATTCTTATGAAATGTTCTGGGATTTTCTAGAATTTTCCGATGTTTTACCATCTTTCTAAGCTATTCGAGTCTGTTTTTTGTAATTCTATGTTTCTTTGCTATTTTTGAGTTAGATTCTTGTACTACTTCTTGCATTGATATCATTTTATTTAATTTCTGTGTTTATATTTTTTGTTGTTTTCCCTCTTAATTAATATTGTTTACTTGATGTATTTTTATAATTTGACTGTACTTTTTGCTTTTTACGTGCTATGTACCTAAGCATTCCAGTCACAAATTATAGTTTGGGTCTAGAAATCAGTTCTAGCCCAACACTGTGAACCTTTATTTAGTTGTAGTTATTTTTTTGTTCAATGTGTTATGCAGAGACAAGTTGTATGTATCGTTTGTCTTAAGTGAACTTCAATAAATCCGTGCCTTTAGGCGATCGCACACCAAACTTATACCAAACAGCAGATTAAATGAACATTTAATCTGCTGTTTGGTATAAGTTTGGTGTGCGATCGCCTAAAGGCACGGTTGTCAACGAGGTCGTCCCCTTGGACCAGGGTCGTACCGATTGTGTACTTGAACCAGGGTAAGTCCTTCTACGGCACCTTTGAACCCGAACCGCGAGTTTACCAAGAGTAGTTCTAAGGTAGGAGCTAACCTGTTGGTAAATTCCGACCTATGTGCGCAGTATCAACGTGTCACACATAAGGGAGATTAATTGCGATCATATTGGATACTTAGGGAACCGAGTGCTGAGCAGGTGGAGATAGAATCCCTCCATTCGTATTTAGTTATTTGTTTATTTATCTATTATTTTTTTCTCCTTCTTCCCGAGTATCCAACAATAATAATAGATAATTATTACTACCCCACATAGATAATTTAACATCGACGAAAATTTGGGATTATGGTTAATTACAACCCACGAGATATGAATTGTACACCATTTGAAAGTTTCGAAAGTATAAACAGACTAGATAATAATTTTTAAGGTTTCGAAAATAGAAACGGGGAAATTAAGAAGTTTTAATAAGTCTCGAAAGCGGAGACCAACGAGATAAGAATTTTGTTTTAGTTGATTGTTTTGAATGCAGAAACGAACGAGTTAGAAATTTGTAAGGTAAAGAGTGACAAGTTAAGGAATGATAGAATTTGTAAATTTTTGGGTATGTATATAACAGAAAATAAATAAAATCTTAGTAGAAATGACAAGAAATGAATTGATATTAGATAATCGGGTAAAAAAGAATGAATAAGATAAGAAGAATAAGGGAAATTCTAGTTAAGAATGAGTTATAGAAATGACATAGAATGATTCAAGTATAGATAAAAGGCAATACAAGTGTAACTGTGGGTATAGTTTCAGGCTTAATTATAAAGAAAGGAGGAACACCGTTAAGTGGAACAATGAACTAAGTCTAGAAAAGAGCAACAGCAATAATAGTAAATGAAAGGAAGAAATACAAAGGGTAACCAATATAGCAAAAGTAGGAAATAATTAAAACTGGAAACAACCGCGAAGAGAACAAAGACCACACCAATGAAGAAAAACTAAGATAGAATTAAGAATACAATGTAATACAAGTTAATAGATAGAGATAACAGAGAGAGATAGTCATTCAAAGCCAAGAAAACCATAGAAACGAGGAAAAAGAACACGAATTAAAATAAATAAGGATCGAGAAAATTAAGTAGAGAATAAATGTGTAAACTAAGGGAACGAGGAAACAAATATTAAGAGATGCCCAAGGAAACAAAAGCAAAAACATGGCAATTACGTTATATAATATATGAATTATAATTTATAAATGTAATAAACGGTAAGGAGCAACGTTCCCTCTAAGCTGAGCAGCTGAGCGGCCGCTCATCTAAAATTGTAATCCCGCCCAGTCATATAATTTTCCGCTCACCATATATTTATTCTAATTTTTTCCAAATTTTGAAATTATATTTTATTATCAAAATATTATGAATTTTTAAGTTTTTTTGAGTTTCTTTTTATTTATAATTTTTAATATATATATTACCTACTGAATTATGTGATAAGAAATATTGTTTTTTTAAATTTTTTTTTCATTAAAAGCTATTTTTTTCATAAAGTTTGCCCAGTTTGTCTTTTATTAAAAAATAATTGCCCACACGAATTTTCTGCCGCACATGTCGAGGAAAAATTAGAGGGAACGTTGGTAAGGAGGAGTGATATTTTTCTAGTAAGGTAAATCAATCAATCAAGCTAACAGCCAAGTATCAACAATCAACCAGAATTCATCACCAAATCATTAAGCCAATCGATAATTGAACCAAGTGTGTCAAACGAAGAAGAAATAAAAGCTGCAAAGAAAGGGAAACGAACAATCAAACTCAAGCAAGTGCAAGAGATCGAAAAAGGGAAATCAAAGCGACATCTCAAAAACTGAGAGTCAACCCTCAAAAGAGAGTGGTAAAAGGAATTTCAAAACAGTTAGTCGAGAAGTGTAAAACGCCAGTGGAACTCCAAGAAAGAAAAAATAATATAAAAGCAGAAATAGTAAAAGAAACTGAAACCTAACTAAATAAAGAAACCATCGACGGAGTGATAATATGGATATATCAGCGAACAAGCTAGCTGAGATGCAAAATCAGATAATCATTCTTACAAAACTATGCAGTACCATAATCTAGTATCAATCCGAAATGGAAAGAAAGCAACCTCCAAGAATAAATGTATTACAATACGTTGGAAGCAGATCACAAATTGAAAACAACCCAACTAAACAACAACAAGAATGGAACACCTTACAGATCACAGAGGCACGAGAAGCAGAAGAAAGATGGAGTAGACGAAAAGAACCTTAGGCAAAAAGAGAAGAAGAGTATTGGAGGAGGAGAAAGGAAGAACTGTTGAAAGTTGATATAATGAGACTAACTACCAATGACAGCCAGAGGGAAAATATAGAAGAAATGTGTGAAAGACAACAAAGAAGAGTAATACAAATCAATATAATGAAAGGGGTACCGAGCAACGAACTGGAATTACAAAGAACTCTGGACACAAGAGTGGAAGGTGAAATAATCGAAAGGATAGAAAATGTAATATTGGACCATCAAAACATCAGAATCATTGGGAACAATCGGAGAAATTATAAAAATGGACAATCAGTCTGATATTACAGCAATCTAAGAAAATCGCATGAGATCAGTCAACGAAAGATATTGCCACAAATCGAAGACTAAACGAAGAAGCAAGGTCTTCTTTTTTTCGGATTTGTGCTGGTTGGCTCTACTGAATGACTTGATAGAAGGGGAGGAGCTGTTTCCTTAATTACTGACGTCGACGGACATCGACTATTCGACGTCCCTAGCAAAACCGGCTCGATAATTAGTGAGAATTCTACTCCATGTCCTGCGCAATTCGTTAAAGGTAAATTCTGTTCGTCCGCTCGATGATGCAACGGGAAAACGTTAGCCCCGTCTTTAATCGGATATTCTTCTCCTCCTTCATCTGTAGCAGGGCGAACCACGTGTGCTCCAGCGTCTCAATGCGCTCTTTGAGGACCCCGATATGTTCTTGTCGCTTCTTGATATCCGCATTTTTATCTGGCGCACAAAAAACACGGTTTCGGGCCGCGCGGAGGTAAATTTGGCTCTGACATTCATGAATTAAACATGATAATCACCGATCGTAAGAAACTTGTCATTAAAAAAGAATTCGACGTTTTCCGGTGGCTCGCTCTATCCCCCTTCCCTTGGCGAAGTTTCGTGTTATATCCTAATCATCTTCATCGTCACAAATAAGAAATTTCGCATCGCATATTAATTTTTGAGGATGAGGCTTGATCAAGGTTAAATTTTGAAAAACTCTGTTTAACTATTTCCAAATTACAATTCAAAAATTATATTAGTTGTTAGATATAAGCTGTATATAGAACGTATTTCACTAATAGGTTATGGGATTCTACGATTACTAGTATTCTTTTGATGGGTGTATTTACCTCTAGTTGCGAAGAAATGAAAATGAATCCTAATACCCAAAATTCTAACTAATTATGTACTAATAGTTTAGTTATCAAAATTATTCTATTTGCAGACTATCAAAGAAGTTTTGATAATTTTCTTATATGTTATACAAAGTCAAAACTCTCAACAAATAAATCATACAACAAAGTAATGAAGGAAATTCAGCGATTTAAATAGTTTATTTGCATTTCCTATCAAAATCCAGAAATAACTTCATACATTCACAACACTTTGAATTTCATGGCCAATTTTTGAGTTAAAAAACTACTAATCTTGTTATAATACAACGTCTAATGTAATATAGAATATTTCACAAACCGTATTCTGAAACACTTTTCAAATTACAATAGCGATATTGTGGGAATGTTTTCAGAAAGATTTATTGTTCTATTTCTTATCAAAAACGGTGTGACATCGATTGTTATTTGTAATTTCAAAGTTAAATTAACAGATTTTCTTCAATTTCCAAAGTCTGTTAATACATTTTAATTAATTTAACCTATTTACATTCGTAATTATTCTATTTGCAGACTATCAAAGAAGTTTTGATAATTTTCTTATATGTTATACAAGTCAAACTCTCAACAAATAAATCATACAACAAAGTAATTTGTATAAAATATGAAGCAATTCAGCGATTTAAATAGTTTATTTGCATTTCCTATCAAAATCCAGAAATAACTTCATACATTCACAACACTTTGAATTTCATGGCCAATTTTTGAGTTAAAAAACTACTAATCTTGTTATAATACAACGTCCTAATGTAATATAGAATATTTCACAAACCGTATTCTGAAACACTTTTCAAATTACAATAGCGATATTGTGGGAATGTTTTCAGAAAGATTTATTGTTCTATTTCTTATCAAAAACGGTGTGACATCGATTGTTATTTGTAATTTCAAAGTTAAATTAACAGATTTTCTTCAATTTCCAAAGTCTGTTAATACATTTTAATTAATTTAACCTATTTACATTCGTAATTATTCTATTTGCAGACTATCAAAGAAGTTTTGATAATTTTCTTATATGTTATACAAAGTCAAAACTCTCAACAAATAAATCATACAACAAAGTAATGAAGCAATTCAGCGATTTAAATAGTTTATTTGCATTTCCTATCAAAATCCAGAAATAACTTCATACATTCACAACACTTTGAATTTCATGGCCAATTTTTGAGTTAAAAAACTACTAATCTTGTTATAATACAACGCCTAATGTAATATAGAATATTTCACAAACCGTATTCTGAAACACTTTTCAAATTACAATAGCGATATTGTGGGAATGTTTTCAGAAAGATTTATTGTTCTATTTCTTATCAAAAACGGTGTGACATCGATTGTTATTTGTAATTTCAAAGTTAAATTAACAGATTTTCTTCAATTTCCAAAGTCTGTTAATACATTTTAATTAATTTAACCTATTTACATTCGTAATTATTCTATTTGCAGACTATCAAAGAAGTTTTGATAATTTTCTTATATGTTATACAAAGTCAAAACTCTCAACAAATAAATCATACAACAAAGTAATGAAGCAATTCAGCGATTTAAATAGTTTATTTGCATTTCCTATCAAAATCCAGAAATAACTTCATACATTCACAACACTTTGAATTTCATGGCCAATTTTTGAGTTAAAAAACTACTAATCTTGTTATAATACAACGCTAATGTAATATAGAATATTTCACAAACCGTATTCTGAAACACTTTTCAAATTACAATAGCGATATTGTGGGAATGTTTTCAGAAAGATTTATTGTTCTATTTCTTATCAAAAACGGTGTGACATCGATTGTTATTTGTAATTTCAAAGTTAAATTAACAGATTTTCTTCAATTTCCAAAGTCTGTAATACATTTTAATTAATTTAACCTATTTACATTCGTAATTATTCTATTTGCAGACTATCAAAGAAGTTTTGATAATTTTCTTATATGTTATACAAAGTCAAAACTCTCAACAAATAAATCATACAACAAAGTAATTTGTATAAAATATGAAGCAATTCAGCGATTTAAATAGTTTATTTGCATTTCCTATCAAAATCCAGAAATAACTTCATACATTCACAACACTTTGAATTTCATGGCCAATTTTTGAGTTAAAAAACTACTAATCTTGTTATAATACAACGTCTAATGTAATATAGAATATTTCATAAACCGTATTCTGAAACACTTTTCAAATTACAATAGCGATATTGTGGGAATGTTTTCAGAAAGATTTATTGTTCTATTTCTTATCAAAAACGGTGTGACATCGATTGTTATTTGTAATTTCAAAGTTAAATTAACAGATTTTCTTCAATTTCCAAAGTCTGTTAATACATTTTAATTAATTTAACCTATTTACATTCGTAATTATTCTATTTGCAGACTATGAAAGAAGTTTTGATAATTTTCTTATATGTTATACAAAGTCAAAACTCTCAACAAATAAATCATACAACAAAGTAATGAAGCAATTCAGCGATTTAAATAGTTTATTTGCATTTCCTATCAAAATCCAGAAATAACTTCATACATTCACAACACTTTGAATTTCATGGCCAATTTTTGAGTTAAAAAACTACTAATCTTGTTATAATACAACGCCTAATGTAATATAGAATATTTCACAAACCGTATTCTGAAACACTTTTCAAATTACAATAGCGATATTGTGGGAATGTTTTCAGAAAGATTTATTGTTCTATTTCTTATCAAAAACGGAGTGACATCGATTGTTATTTGTAATTTCAAAGTTAAATTAACAGATTTTCTTCAATTTCCAAAGTCTGTTAATACATTTTAATTAATTTAACCTATTTACATTCGTAATTATTCTATTTGCAGACTATCAAAGAAGTTTTGATAATTTTCTTATATGTTATACAAAGTCAAAACTCTCAACAAATAAATCATACAACAAAGTAATTTGTATAAAATATGAAGCAATTCAGCGATTTAAATAGTTTATTTGCATTTCCTATCAAAATCCAGAAATAACTTCATACATTCACAACACTTTGAATTTCATGGCCAATTTTTGAGTTAAAAAACTACTAATCTTGTTATAATACAACGTCTAATGTAATATAGAATATTTCACAAACCGTATTCTGAAACACTTTTCAAATTACAATAGCGATATTGTGGGAATGTTTTCAGAAAGATTTATTGTTCTATTTCTTATCAAAAACGGTGTGACATCGATTGTTATTTGTAATTTCAAAGTTAAATTAACAGATTTTCTTCAATTCCAAAGTCTGTTAATACATTTTAATTAATTTAACCTATTTACATTCGTAATTATTCTATTTGCAGACTATGAAAGAAGTTTTGATAATTTTCTTATATGTTATACAAAGTCAAAACTCTCAAAAAAAAATCATACAACAAAGTAATTTGTATAAAATATGAAGCAATTCAGCGATTTAAATAGTTTATTTGCATTTCCTATCAAAATCCAGAAATAACTTCATACATTCACAACACTTTGAATTTCATGGCCAATTTTTGAGTAAAAAACTACTAATCTTGTTATAATACAACGTCTAATGTAATATAGAATATTTCACAAACCGTATTCTGAAACACTTTTCAAATTACAATAGCGATATTGTGGGAATGTTTTCAGAAAGATTTATTGTTCTATTTCTTATCAAAAACGGTGTGACATCGATTGTTATTTGTAATTTCAAAGTTAAATTAACAGATTTTCTTCAATTTCCAAAGTCTGTTAATACATTTTAATTAATTTAACCTATTTACATTCGTAATTATTCTATTTGCAGACTATCAAAGAAGTTTGATAATTTTCTTATATGTTATACAAAGTCAAAACTCTCAAAAATAAATCATACAACAAAGTAATGAAGAAATTCAGCGATTTAAATAGTTTATTTGCATTTCCTATCAAAATCCAGAAATAACTTCATACATTCACAACACTTTGAATTTCATGGCAATTTTTGAGTTAAAAAACTACTAATCTTGTTATAATACAACGTCTAATGTAATATAGAATATTTCACAAACCGTATTCTGAAACACTTTTCAAATTACAATAGCGATATTGTGGGAATGTTTTCAGAAAGATTTATTGTTCTATTTCTTATCAAAAACGGTGTGACATCGATTGTTATTTGTAATTTCAAAGTTAAATTAACAGATTTTCTTCAATTTCCAAAGTCTGTTAATACATTTTAATTAATTTAACCTATTTACATTCGTAATTATTCTATTTGCAGACTATGAAAGAAGTTTTGATAATTTTCTTATATGTTATACAAAGTCAAAACTCTCAACAAATAAATCATACAACAAAGTAATGAAGCAATTCAGCGATTTAAATAGTTTATTTGCATTTCCTATCAAAATCCAGAAATAACTTCATACATTCACAACACTTTGAATTTCATGGCCAATTTTTGAGTAAAAAACTACTAATCTTGTTATAATACAGCGTCTAATGTAATATAGAATATTTCACAAACCGTATTCTGAAACACTTTTCAAATTACAATAGCGATATTGTGGGAATGTTTTCAGAAAGATTTATTGTTCTATTTCTTATCAAAAACGGTGTGACATCGATTGTTATTTGTAATTTCAAAGTTAAATTAACAGATTTTCTTCAATTTCCAAAGTCTGTTAATACATTTTAATTAATTTAACCTATTTACATTCGTAATTATTCTATTTGCAGACTATCAAAGAAGTTTTGATAATTTTCTTATATGTTATACAAAGTCAAAACTCTCAACAAATAAATCATACAACAAAGTAATGAAGAAATTCAGCGATTTAAATAGTTTATTTGCATTTCCTATCAAAATCCAGAAATAACTTCATACATTCACAACACTTTGAATTTCATGGCCAATTTTTGAGTTAAAAAACTATTAATCTTGTTATAATACAACGTCTAATGTAATATAGAATATTTCACAAACCGTATTCTGAAACACTTTTCAAATTACAATAGCGATATTGTGGGAATGTTTTCAGAAAGATTTATTGTTCTATTTCTTATCAAAAACGGTGTGACATCGATTGTTATTTGTAATTTCAAAGTTAAATTAACAGATTTTCTTCAATTTCCAAAGTCTGTTAATACATTTTAATTAATTTAACCTATTTACATTCGTAATTATTCTATTTGCAGACTATGAAAGAAGTTTTGATAATTTTCTTATATGTTATACAAAGTCAAAACTCTCAACAAAAAAATCATACAACAAAGTAATTTGTATAAAATATGAAGCAATTCAGCGATTTAAATAGTTTATTTGCATTTCCTATCAAAATCCAGAAATAACTTCATACATTCACAACACTTTGAATTTCATGGCCAATTTTTGAGTAAAAAACTACTAATCTTGTTATAATACAACGTCTAATGTAATATAGAATATTTCACAAACCGTATTCTGAAACACTTTTCAAATTACAATAGCGATATTGTGGGAATGTTTTCAGAAAGATTTATTGTTCTATTTCTTATCAAAAACGGTGTGACATCGATTGTTATTTGTAATTTCAAAGTTAAATTAACAGATTTTCTTCAATTTCCAAAGTCTGTTAATACATTTTAATTAATTTAACCTATTTACATTCGTAATTATTCTATTTGCAGACTATGAAAGAAGTTTTGATAATTTTCTTATATGTTATACAAAGTCAAAACTCTCAACAAAAAATCATACAAACAAAGTATATGAAGCAATTCAGCGATTTAAATAGTTTATTTGCATTTCCTATCAAAATCCAGAAATAACTTCATACATTCACAACACTTTGAATTTCATGGCCATTTTTGAGTTAAAAAACTACTAATCTTGTTATAATACAACGTCTAATGTAATATAGAATATTTCACAAACCGTATTCTGAAACACTTTTCAAATTACAATAGCGATATTGTGGGAATGTTTTCAGAAAGATTTATTGTTCTATTTCTTATCAAAAACGGTGTGACATCGATTGTTATTTGTAATTTCAAAGTTAAATTAACAGATTTTCTTCAATTTCCAAAGTCTGTTAATACATTTTAATTAATTTAACCTATTTACATTCGTATAATTATTCTTTGCAGACTATCAAAGAAGTTTTGATAATTTTCTTATATGTTATACAAAGTCAAAACTCTCAACAAAAAATCATACAACAAAGTAATTTGTATAAAATATGAAGCAATTCAGCGATTTAAATAGTTTATTTGCATTTCCTATCAAAATCCAGAAATAACTTCATACATTCACAACACTTTGAATTTCATGGCCAATTTTTGAGTTAAAAAACTACTAATCTTGTTATAATACAACGTCTAATGTAATATAGAATATTTCACAAACCGTATTCTGAAACACTTTCAAATACAATAGCGATATTGTGGGAATGTTTTCAGAAAGATTTATTGTTCTATTTCTTATCAAAAACGGTGTGACATCGATTGTTATTTGTAATTTCAAAGTTAAATTAACAGATTTTCTTCAATTTCCAAAGTCTGTTAATACATTTTAATTAATTTAACCTATTTACATTCGTAATTATTCTATTTGCAGACTATCAAAGAAGTTTTGATAATTTTCTTATATGTTATACAAAGTCAAAACTCTCAACAAATAAATCATACAACAAAGTAATGATAGAAATTCAGCGATTTAAATAGTTTATTTGCATTTCCTATCAAAATCCAGAAATAACTTCATACATTCACAACACTTTGAATTTCATGGCCAATTTTGAGTTAAAAAACTACTAATCTTGTTATAATACAACGTCTAATGTAATATAGAATATTTCACAAACCGTATTCTGAAACACTTTTCAAATTACAATAGCGATATTGTGGGAATGTTTTCAGAAAGATTTATTGTTCTATTTCTTATCAAAAACGGTGTGACATCGATTGTTATTTGTAATTTCAAAGTTAAATTAACAGATTTTCTTCAATTTCCAAAGTCTGTTAATACATTTTAATTAATTTAACCTATTTACATTCGTAATTATTCTATTTGCAGACTATGAAAGAAGTTTTGATAATTTTCTTATATGTTATACAAAGTCAAAACTCTCAACAAAAAAATCATACAACAAAGTAATTTGTATAAAATATGAAGCAATTCAGCGATTTAAATAGTTTATTTGCATTTCCTATCAAAATCCAGAAATAACTTCATACATTCACAACACTTTGAATTTCATGGCCAATTTTTGAGTAAAAAACTACTAATCTTGTTATAATACAACGTCTAATGTAATATAGAATATTTCACAAACCGTATTCTGAAACACTTTTCAAATTACAATAGCGATATTGTGGGAATGTTTTCAGAAAGATTTATTGTTCTATTTCTTATCAAAAACGGTGTGACATCGATTGTTATTTGTAATTTCAAAGTTAAATTAACAGATTTTTGTTCAATTTCCAAAGTCTGTTAATACATTTTAATTAATTTAACCTATTTACATTCGTAATTATTCTATTTGCAGACTATCAAAGAAGTTTTGATAATTTTCTTATATGTTATACAAAGTCAAAACTCCTCAACAAATAAATCATACAACAAAGTAATTTGTATAAAATATGAAGCAATTCCAGCGATTTAAATAGTTTTATTTGCATTTCCTATCAACAATTCCAGAAATAACTTCATACATTCACAACACTTTGAATTTCATGGCCAATTTTTGAGTTAAAAAACTACTAATCTTGTTATTAATACAACGTCTAATGTAATATAGAATATTTCACAAACCGTATTCTGAAACACTTTTCAAATTACAATAGCGATATTGTGGGAATGTTTTTCAGAAAGATTTATTGTTCTATTTCTTATCAAAAACGGTGTGACATCGATTGTTATTTGTAATTTCAAAGTTAAATTAACAGGATTTTCTTCAATTTCCAAAGTCTGTTAATACATTTTAATTAATTTAACCTATTTACATTCGTAATTATTCTATTTGCAGGACTATCAAAGAAGTTTTGATAATTTTCTTTATATGTATACAAAGTCAAAACTCTCAACAAATAATCATACAACAAAGTAATGAAGAAATTCAGCGATTAATAGTTTATTTGCATTTCCTATCAAAATCCAGAAATAACTTCATACATTCACAACACTTTGAATTTCATGGCCAATTTTTGAGTTAAAAAACTACTAATCTTGTTATAATACAACGTCTAATGTAATATAGAATATTTCACAAACCGTATTCTGAAACACTTTTCAAATTACAATAGCGATATTGTGGGAATGTTTTCAGAAAGATTTATTGTTCTATTTCTTATCAAAAACGGTGTGACATCGATTGTTATTTGTAATTTCAAAGTTAAATTAACAGATTTTCTTCAATTTCCAAAGTCTGTTAATACATTTTAATTAATTTAACCTATTTACATTCGTAATTATTCTATTTGCAGACTATCAAAGAAGTTTTGATAATTTTCTTATATGTTATACAAAGTCAAAACTCTCAAAAAATAAATCATACAACAAAGTAAGTAATGAAGCAATTCAGCGATTTAAATAGTTTATTTGCATTTCCTATCAAAATCCAGAAATAACTTCATACATTCACAACACTTTGAATTTCATGGCCAATTTTTGAGTAAAAAACTACTAATCTTGTTATAATACAACGTCTAATGTAATATAGAATATTTCACAAACCGTATTCTGAAACACTTTTTCAAATTACAATAGCGATATTGTGGGAATGTTTTCAGAAAGATTTATTGTTCTATTTCTTATCAAAAACGGTGTGACATCGATTGTTATTTGTAATTTCAAAGTTAAATTAACAGATTTTCTTCAATTTCCAAAGTCTGTTAATACATTTTAATTAATTTAACCTATTTACATTCGTAATTATTCTATTTGCAGACTATCAAAGAAGTTTTGATAATTTTCTTATATGTTATACAAAGTCAAAACTCTCAACAAATAAATCATACAACAAAGTAATGAAGAAATTCAGCGATTTAAATAGTTTATTTGCATTTCCTATCAAAATCCAGAAATAACTTCATACATTCACAACACTTTGAATTTCATGGCCAATTTTTGAGTTAAAAAAACTACTAATCTTGTTATAATACAACGTCTAATGTAATATAGAATATTTCACAAACCGTATTCTGAAACACTTTTCAAATTACAATAGCGATATTGTGGGAATGTTTTCAGAAAGATTTATTTAGTCTATTCTTATCAAAAACGGTGTGACATCGATTGTTATTTGTAATTTCAAAGTTAAATTAACAGATTTTCTTCAATTTCCAAAGTCTGTTAATACATTTTAATTAATTTAACCTATTTACATTCGTAATTATTCTATTTGCAGACTATCAAAGAAGTTTTGATAATTTTCTTATATGTTATACAAAGTCAAAACTCTCAAAAAATAAATCATACAACAAAAGTAATGAAGAATTCAGCGATTTAAATAGTTTATTTGCATTTCCTATCAAAATCCAGAAATAACTTCATACATTCACAACACTTTGAATTTCATGGCCAATTTTGAGTTAAAAAAACTACTAATCTTGTTATAATACAACGTCTAATGTAATATAGAATATTTCACAAACCGTATTCTGAAACACTTTTCAAATTACAATAGCGATATTGTGGGAATGTTTTCAGAAAGATTTATTGTTCTATTTCTTATCAAAAACGGTGTGACATCGATTTTATTTGTAATTTCAAAGTTAAATTAACAGATTTTCTTCAATTTCCAAAGTCTGTTAATACATTTTATTAATTTAACCTATTTACATTCGTAATTATCTATTTGCAGACTATCAAAGAAGTTTTGATAATTTTCTTATATGTTATACAAAGTCAAAACTCTCAAACAAATAAATCATATACAACAAGTAATGAAGAAATTCAGCGATTTAAATAGTTTATTGCATTTCCATCAAATCCAGAAAAACTTCATACATTCACAACACTTGAATTTCATGGCCCAATTTTTGAGTTAGACAAAACTATTAATCTTGTTATAATACAACGTT
>CAUHTR010001724.1:0-41672 GCA_959609185.1 Schmidtea polychroa | reverse complement strand
TTATGGTGTTTTGTAACTTGACAATTACAAGTTTCGCATCTCCAATAGGGTTTATTTAAAGACATTTTAAAATGTTAAAATATCAGGGATTATATCAAGAATCTCCCCTAACATTTTCAATAATTGAAATCTTTCCACCATATAATTTCATTTCTATTTTCTTTTCTTCTAATATTAATGTATATACTTTAGCTTTAAAATTAGAATCCTTTGTTACATGAAGTGTAACATCAACATTATTTATGGCTAGGCGATCATCTTGATCTGAAACATTTATACAAAATATAGAATATAAATTTTTGAAATCTTCTAAACTTAATTGCGGTTCAACTTTGAAATCATAACATGTTTCAATATAATTTAGATATGGGAATATGTTTTCATTATTTTCAATATTAAATTCCATTCTATTTATTGGATAATAAGAACTATTTAATTGAATTTGGATTGCTTTTAAATTATCATTTCCAATCTTTTGAATAAACAAGTTGTTATTTTTTTGAAATGATGGATCTGTTTCTTTGAATCCAATCAAGATATATCTTGGTCGGTATGCTAAATTTGCCACCTTTATAGAATATGTTGAACCCTCTGTCATACTAAATTCACTACAGATTCTATTTAAATAATTTACATTTATAGACTTGTTGGAATTTAATCTTTCAAGGAGTTTGATTTCAGAATGTGGGTTTAATGTCCATTCAGGTATATGCAATTCAAGTGTTGATAATTTTAATTTAGCTGTTGTGTCTGCAGCTCCATAGAACAATCTTTTATCACCTTCTACTCTATTACAGATGAGTTCTATAAAAACATTATGAAGTATGCGATTATAGTTTTGAAGGAATCCGAAGTGTTTTAATTCAAAATAACCTTCAAATTTTTTAGATTTATAAAGTTCAGCTCTTTTATGGTAACCATGGTTTACATCTAAACCATCTTTATCTAAATCCCCTTTATTAACATCAGGAATCCAACATGTTAATTCACCATATTCGTTTTTATAATCACAACCAGTCAAAATAAAATTTAACATTGTAGAATATACTCCTGGATGTAAAACAGTTTCAATTTCTGATGATCCTAGTTTTAATCTCATGTTGGAGAATAAATTTGGAAAGAAATTATTTTCTAGGGTTATATCTTTGTTTGCTTCAATTTCTAATTCAATTTTATAATATAATTTGGCATTACAAATATCTATTGGGTTTGATGTTTGAAGAGATTGAAAAACTATATCACCCCTACGATTTAAGTTTGCAATAGATCCTGAAGTTGGCGAGATTTTTAAAATATCATTTTTCTTGATTTCATGAGTAAATTCTTTATTATAATCAAGATTTAATTTATTTTTTTCTTGAATTTTAAGATTTATATTATTCATTTTTATAATAAAATTTTAAAAAATGACAAAAATCCGAACTCCGATAGCGCAGTGGGCTAGACTGGCACAGTGGTTCAAATGGATAGCGGTTCAAATCGTAACTACGGTTAGTTTTTTTTTAACATAAAATTTAAGATTTAATTTATTTTTTTCTTGAATTTTGAGATTTATATTATTCATTTTTATATATTAAAATTAATATATCCAATAAAAAAAATATTTATAAAATGACTGACTTAATTGAAAGAATGAGAAATGAATTGAATGAAGTTAAACATAAGAGAATGAAAAGAAGAGAAGAACCATTAGAATATATCAAAGAGTTGATGGTAGAGAATGAAAAGTATCGACATTTTTACATGAAAGCTGTAGAAGTTGCTGAGATAAGGTTAAAGAAAATGAAACAATTACGGGAAAGAGTTAAAGAACTTGAATCGATTATTTATAGTTGTAAAAATGACAAAAATTTGAAACCTGATAGCGCAGTGGGAATAGACTGGCACAGTGGTTCAAATGCTAGCGGTTCAAATCACATCTGAGGTTAGTTTTTTTTCAACATAAAATAATATTAAAAATTTGAAAATAATATTGAAAATAGTGTGGGTATCTTATATTTATAAAGTACTTGTATATTTTATTTTATTTATTTTATTTTATTTTATTTTTTTATTAATTAAAAATTTAAAAAATGACAAAAATCCAAAGTCTAATAGCGCAGTGGGCTAGTCTGGCACAGTGGTTCAAATGGATAGTGGTTCAAATCACATCTCAGGTTAGTTTTTTTTCAACATAAAATAATATTAAAAATTTGAAAATAATATTGAAAATGGTGTGGGTATCTTAGATTTATATTTTATTTTATTTATTTTATTAATTAATTAATTTTTAAACATAAATATGAAAAAAAAAATTATTGAAATGGGTGTGATGGTGAACCGGTAATTATCGCCACCAGTCTTTCGAACACACCCCGGATCGATCCCATAATGTGCACATTTATTTCGAAATGTTTCTCAGTTGTTTTCGGACCTCTTTCGGATTCGCTTTCGAATTCATTTGTACTTTCGAGCAGCACGCTTAAAACGCCGATGAAATCGTATTCGAGCGAGAAGCGAATAATAAGGTGTGCTGCTATTATCGAATTGATTCTGATGTATGAGTCTGGCCAGCTTGTATATTGGAAGAGATTTGATAAACGAAAGAGGTTGAATAAAAAAATGATCCGGATCAAAAAAACTGTTGAGAGGACAGTGAAAAAAAAACAAAAGAAAACAAATACCACTGTCCTCTCAGAGCAGTTTTATTCTTTTTCATTTTTTTTTTATTCTTCAAGACATCAAGATTTTAGTCAGCATTTTGCCAACCTGCGATTTGCTATAAGTAGTGGATATATGACCCACATGCACGCAACCCTAACTGGGGTTTGTGAATTTCCATCTCTTCTCCTATTTTCTTTATGTTTATAGGGTTTAAAGCCGAAAACATAAGGATATTTGTTTTCAAAATAAAGGTCAAAAAAGAGTTAAAAGTGTAAAAATTTGAGGTTTTTTTTACTATAAAATAAGAGATTGGAAGACACTTTATCAGAGGGGTGGGTGCATGTGGGTCATATATCCACTACTAGAACACTACGAGCAGCGAATGAGGAGACAACGTTGGTGGTGGAAATCAGAACTGAGAATGAAGCGGACGAGGTACCACAGATGCATCTAATTGAAGGAGAAGATCCATTGTTATTGAAAATTTCAAAGGAAATGTTGAAAAAGAAATTGTCGTTTCTCAGAAAAGAAATGGATCTAGAAGAAATCCGCAATAGAATATTATTCATTGCAGATGAATATGGCACATCAGAGCAAGGAAAAATGGTCCCTTTAGCAATAGCAATTATGAATTATTATGGGAAAGTAGTAAAAGATGTATACCTCACTCCAAGAGGAAAAATCCGACATTTTAATTCAAGAATCCATGGAATTACAGAAGTGGCCAGCAGGAACCAATGTGATCAATATGTGGCAATAAAAGAGATTCAACGCTTGACAGTGGGCAAGATATTGATCGGCCATGATTTGCATGCAGAATTACAATACTTGGGGATATGGATTGAACAATTGTACGGCATTCGAGATCTAGCAGCAGCACCAATATTTCAGAACATGGGAGTAACCATAAGGGGAGAATGGTTCAAACTACAAACAGTGGTGAAAGAAATATGTGGAGAAGAGACTCAGATGAGTGTTCATTCGGCTCTTGAGGACGTGAAAAGTATACGCAAGGTACACCAGAGAGTGGAAAGTCAATGGATTGATGACATACCGATGCCCAAAAATCAACCGTCAAAGAGATATTCGTGGGATGAATATAAGAAGCTTATAAGACCTTAAATTAATTCTCAAAGGTTATTATTAATTTCATGATCCAAATATTTCTTCAGTGAACTCAGCATTAATTACTTCATTCGTGTTCCAGCAAACTGATAGAAGTTCGACAATAAATACATCTTGATTATAGTAGGAATAATTAAAAGGGTTTAAAAATATTTTTAAAGCGAAAGTGAAATATTTTGAAAAGTTTTGAAGGTGTGGCGTTTTTTTTATATAGAAAAAAAATTTTCTTTTGAAAATTTTAAAATTCATATTTTAGAATTCAAAAAATTAAATATTTATTAATTTACTATTATCATTATTGTTATTATTATTGTTATTATTATTATTGTTATCATTATTATTATTGTTATTGTTATTAGTATTATTACTATTATTGTTATTATTTCAACTATAAGAAATGTACAGATTCGAGGACGAATCTATATTAAAGGGGGGAGATATGTTGGGGTTCAATAAAAGAGATACAAAATTGAGGTGAAAATCAATGAAAACACCAAATTCATAATAATAAATGTAAAATACAAAGATATTAATTAAAATAATCAAAAAAACAAAAATTGAATAATTTCGGGGGAAACTAGTATGGGCGGATGCCAAATTATGAGACGAGTTCAAATATAATAAAAATAAAATCAATGGAGGGTCCCTAGAAAGAATAAATTACAAAAAACAAAAACTAATTAAAAATTAATTAACTAATGGGAAGCCCGAGCTAATGGGAAACCCGAGCTAATGGAGAACCCGAGCTAATGGGAAACCCGAGATAATGAAAAACCCGAGATAATGGGAAGCCCGAGATAATGAAAAACCCGAGATAATGGGAAGCCCGAGATAATGGAAAGCCCTAGCGTCATGGGAGAGCCTAAATGGTAGATCAAAGGGGAAATTAGATCGGTCGACGAAAATTAAATTAGGACAATGAGAGAAAGAGATAGGAGGAAGCCCGGGAAATTGGATACGAAGGGCTTGACGAATTAAAATCAATTGACGGGTCAAGTATAAAAGGAACCAGCAAAGAAACATAATTGCCAGTTGGTCGAAGAAAATTTAGTAGAATTAAACGAGTGAGTAAAAGGATTTAGCAGTTGTGATAATTAGATATTTAGAAATCGAACGTACCAGAAAGGGACATCTCCCGTTGGAAGATTATCCCTACGTGAGATTTATTGTATTATTGAAAAGTGCAGATCAGAATTATTAAAGATTGAAATTGTTCAATAAAGAGTGTAATCAACAAGTGTACTTGTATTAGTCTTGAATAAAATTATTGTGTTGGGTTATCTTGATTTTGATAAAGAACACAAAGGAGTCAGACCGTGATACCGACTTGCACATAAACCCAACATTTTTATGAAATTAATTTTGTTTTTTAGAACCGATTACAATTAGTGACGACGATGATGTCGTGTTTATTGGGCAAACTGATGCCCCTAATGAAAGAGAAAATGATGCTGAAAGTAAATTTATTTTATTTTTTAAAAAATCATTTAGAGTTTAATGTGGACTTAGACAATGATTTATTAAATTGTGGAAATGCCCTCAGTTCTAATGATGATGATAATGGCCTATGATTCCGACGAGGAATCTTAATGTAAGAATTTATTTATTTATTTATATATTTTGTTGGGCCAAGTTTTGAAGGTGTTGAAAATCGAGTCAAGGATGAGAAAGGGACCACACAAAGGAATAGAATAGGATAAAAATAAATTTTACAGAAAACCGCAGAAAAATATAGGAATAGATAAATTAAATAACAATAAAAGAAACAGGAATAATTAATAAAATAATAAAACTTCTAAGACGGAAAATAGGACAAAAAGGAAACTACCCAATACGCATAACAATAAAAGGAAAATAAAATAGCAAAAATTTAAGAATATAAACGAGAAATTAAAGAAATAAAATAAAAATAAAACCATTCCTAAATAAATGTGTAGGCTAATTAAAACAAAAAAATTATATCGCAACAAAATGGCAATAAATCCATAGGAAAACAAGAGAAAAACAATAAAAATTAAGAAAATAATAAAATAATAATAAAAAAATAAGTAAGGTCGTTAAAATCCATTATATTATAATGGAAAACATAAAAATAATAAAATTACAAGCTAATCGTGTCCTGATTGGACGAAAAATAATATATAATGAACGGGAAAATCTGTAGAGTACCACTTTAACAAATTCTCTACAGGTAAAAAATTTTTGCATTTAACCACTTTAACAAATTCTCTACAGGGAACTACGTTCAAGCCACTATTACAGGAACTACGAGCATAGATAGCAGAATACCACGCACAACTAAAACTTACAAATTAACGAGTTCAACTACAGAGGTCTAACCAAGCCAAAGAAAAACCGATTCGATTTAAGATTTGAACGCTTTGATTTTTCAACACTTTCAAAGAAATTTTGGTAAGTTATGTTGAATTATGAATGATCAATTTTTATTATGTTATGATTTTGATATATAACAAGGAATGATAAGTCCAAATATTTTATTTCAATAAAAGTTTTAATTAAAAAGATGTTACTCTTTCTCTATGGTGCTGGCGACGATGTCGTCTGGAGATCGGATATGATGCTGCCGAATTATGAATGGATTGCGAAGAGAATGCATGGGTGCGAATGCCAGGATATGAGGAGCTTGAATTATTAGAGCCAACCGAAGATTTATACGGAATGGAGTATTATACGATCCGAATATTAGAGGTACAATGAGTATCCTCATGAGGCATCATATCCGAAACTCAAACGGCGTGGTCGCCAGGTAAATGTTTATTTATTAAGTTGCATTATTATTCCATATTTGTCTGATGATGAGGTTGAGCATTTTTCACATTTATTGATAACTGTTTTATAACAGTGTGGGTCAATTGGTCCTTCGCGACGGTTCAATGGAAGTGGGCAGAAATGCGTACTATCCTTGGGTGTGTCGCGATGGGTGAAGAAACCCGGAGAGGAAGAGCAATTTTTCGTTCCTGATTCTTTTATCGAGTGCGATCTCCAAAATCCTTTTCGGCATTGAAAAACTTTCTATGAGGAAATTCAGATCACTTCGTTTCGATATCAATGACCAATTGAATGAATATCCTACGGGAAGAGAGATTTACATCCTTTTCAACGCTTCAGCTCAGCCTTGAGGTTGTTAGGCACGAATCTTGAGCCAATGTTTCTTCTAGAGGAGCGCGACGGTCGAGGCAGACATTTGATGGATATTAGTGCTGAGTTAGGTGATTTACTCCAAAAATCCTTCTATTTTCGCGACGAATAACCAAATGTGAGATTGAGATTTCTCCTGTCAGTACTTCCAAAGAGGAGGACGTTAGCGATTAGATCCATCGTTTGTGTACTCATAGTCTAGATTGTCAATTTTTGGTTTACCGCTATCAGCGATAAATATTCAACCCGTCAGCAATGTAAACATCGTACGATAGCTAATCAAATTTCTTACCATAGTCTTGAATGAGAATTTCTCATTGATGCTTCGAAAATTAATCTGCGGGTTGTTCGTTCAGTTAATCGTCAGCTACACCAAGACGATGAGAAGTCGGTAGATAATAATAGCTGTAGACCGAGCAGTGAATGAAGGATCCCAGAAATAAGACGATTAGGTTTAGTGATTGTCAATATAGTCGGAAAAATTTGTCGTCGGACCTGATAACTAATTTTTAGATAATATAAAAGTCCTTCTGATTGCGAAGTTAGTCGATTACTCTCATCCACCGGTAGAGTCTGATAATAAGTACCACTACACAAGAATACACACATGCACGTCTGCCAGAATTCACGATGAAATGGCCCTAAGAGTATTATGCCATGATGATATAAGTTGGATGTAATCCATTCGCACACCGACACAACGATAGCCTGTTATCCTCGAGTATAGAATATTTTTGTGATTAATCAACCAAGTAGAAGCGTAATAAATAAACACACTATTACCTGTCACTATGACGACAGAAGCGGCGAAAATTCAAAATTGCAAACGTTTTTCGATTTTAATAAAAAGTAAAAAATTATAATTTTTCAAACTTTGTGTTTAGCTAACCCGAATTGGAGTAGCGCCAGGGGATATTGCCGTGTTAAATCACTTTATTTAACTTAAAACCCACAAAACTCCGACATAGCATGAGACATAATGTAAAAATAAACTGGGCTAAAATAATAAATGAAATTGTTGATGATAAAAACGATAAGGAAAGTCCATAGCGAGATGTTGGATGGTAATTTTCAGAACCGGGAGATGGACGTATATATGATATAGGCAAATGGAATGAAACGAGGAGTTCCGTTTTCTTTTCCTTGAACTGTAGCTGCTTGAACAAATTAACTGGAATGTTTGAGGCGTGAGTGAGTATTGGTATGCATGTGTGAGATAGATTTTTATTATTTGTTATATAGAGTGAATGCAATGAAACTCGCGATGTAAAGACATTTATGGTGTCGGATCTTTAAAAATTACAAATAAAGGACCCCTTAATCTTTAGATGAATACCTCGAACAACACTGGTAAAAGTATCCGGCCTTGCTTTTCCTGCGCCGATAAAAACGCTGACATCGCGCAGTTACATCTATATATTGGGGAATTGAAAAAGAGGATCGACCTCTATGAAGGCACGTGGTTCTCCCCGCCACAAATGAAAGAGGAGAAAAGCAATATCTTGCATCTGGAGCACTGCCGTGACAGTCTCCTGGAGGATAGCCGATGTCAGCGGTTGACAATAAAGGCTCAATCTGAAGCCCTCCACAAGATTTATTCGGATGCCGAAATAGCGAAACGAGTTCGCGAATTCCCAATTCAAGATGGAACCAACGTGTTCCCAATCCATCATCAACCATTAGAGTCTTCAACATCAAGTTGCAAGGGGCACGGCCCACATCTGCCTCCGATTCCAGCCCCAGTGCTATCGGGCTACAGACCAATGGCAGGGGGCCCCTCAGACCCCATCTTCTCGTAGCACTTACCACATCTCCTTCAGCGGAAAATAACTTGCAACCTCGAAAGCGGAAACGACCGACTCGCTCGGAGAAAAACCAAAAGCGTAGGAACGCTATAGCCGCGCTCGAAGCGTCGTTATCTGTGGCGCAGTCAACTATTAAGGAGATTTCCTCCACTCAATTGATTCCCGCGAAAGAAATATTCCGGGTAGATGCGGCCGAGGGTATCAAGTTCATTTCTATTCGCCGGCTACCTGTCGACATTGACGAGATGATCGCCGAAGGGGAAGGATTCAATTGATTGGCTCACTATCGGTCTCGATTTCTTCTGAGTTGCGAATTAACCTTACTAAAATTTGAAAGTGCTGCATGTTTTAGATAGATGAAATTTGTAGATATGCTAATGGTTGTAAATATTTTTTTTTATCTTTATTTCAATACAATTTTCGATTTCATTACGGGTATTATTGATACGCATGATTATGTGATCAGTTTGAATAAAAAGGTGATCTTGAATGTATGCAATTAGGTTAGAGGTCGTCCCCTTGGACCAGGGTCGAACCGAGTTATTTGTGTGAATATGGGTAAGACCTTAAAATTCTCATTAAAATTCTCTAAATTCTCATTGGCTGGGACAGGAAAATATTCATTCTCTTTATAAAAATTTACAAATCTAAAATTTGTCACAATTTTTCAAAATTCTAAACTCTAAAACTTTAAAATGGCTAACGGAAACAATAATATTTTAAGAAGTCTATTTTATTATTTATTTATTTATTATATCCTTTCGACTGGTACTAAGTGACCGAAGATGATTCAATTTTGAATGTTGATAGAATTTTCGGTAAATTGAAATATTGAAATTTTTATGAAATTATTTTTTTTATTTAGAACCTATTATAATTAGCGACGACGATGATGTCGTGTTTATTGGACAAAATGATGCCCCGGTTAATGATGCCTTATTTGTTGGACAAAACAACGTTTTCAATAAACAAAGTAAATTTATTTTATTTTAGTATATTATTTTTTAAAAAACATTTTAGTGTTTAATGTTGACATGGACGCTGAAATTAATAATGATTCTCACGAGGAGCTTGAAAATGAAATCGAGGAGCTTGAAAATGGTGATAATGCCATCACTTCTATTGAGGAGGTCGCTGAGGTCTCTGATTCCGGCATGGAATCACAATGTAAGCCTTTATTTATTTTTATATTTCTTAAAAAAAAAATTTTAATTTTCTTAATCACTTTTTTAAGCAGTTGCATAAATCTTATTTGTAAAATTATTATGTTTTTTGAATTATTATAGTAATTATGACGAAATTATGAAGAAAATACTATGATGGAAATTATGAAGAAAATACTATGATGAAAATTATGAAACTATTATGAATATAATTATTATTACGAAAATGAAGAAAATTTTGAAACCGGGTAAAATATTCGTGTTCGATCCTATGGGTTTTTATTATCCGGCTTTGTTGATATCAAAACTACAAACAATGGGGAAACCTATTGTGTATAATAAAACTATGTTTCAAAATCCATTGACCCAAACATGCGGTCAACATTGTTTAGCTTGGTTATTGTATAAGTAATTTGATGTTTAATAAATGTATCCTTTCCTTTGTTGTTGTGATTATTAATATTATTATTATTAATATTATTATTTTTATTATTATTATTATTTTGAAAAATATCATTATTTTTAATTAATTTTATTATTATTCACATAAATATTATAAATTCAAGATAAAGACCACCTATGCCTGAAGCATGCACAAAGACATGACTAACAAAGGCAGTCACATGTAATTTCGGAGTGATTTACATTACATACATGCATGCGTGTGATTGGTTGAGAGAGTAAAATATTCAGTGTATATGTGTGTGTGTCTATATATTCTCATTGGTAGGGACAGGAAAATATTCATTCTCTTTAAAAACATTGACAAATCTAAAATTTGTCACAATTATTTTAAAATTTCGATTATCAATGCAAAACAACAATTTACCAATGCAAAACAATAATAATATTTTAAGAAATCTATTGACGACGGGTAATAATATTTTATTATATTTTATTTTATTCTTTTAGATGTGTTCGACTGGTACCAAGTGACCGAAGATGAATCGATTCTAAATGTCGATAAGATCTTTGGTAAATTTATTATTTTAATTTTTTCATTTCAGAAAATGATTCAAATAGCGACGATGATGTCGTATTTATTGGGCAAACTGATGCCCCTAATAATGACAATTATGATAAGATCTTTGGTAAATTTATTATTTTAATTTTTATTAAATTAATTTTTCATTTTAGAAAATGTTTCAATTAGCGAGGATGATGTCGTATTTATTGGGCAAACTGATGTCCATAATTATGCCTCAGTTTTCAAAGAAAAAAGTAAATTTTATTATTTTTCAGTTTATTAAATTAATTTTTCATTTTAGAAAATGATTCAATTAGCGATTCAATTATTATGAATGCCCCAGTTTTCAATGTCGACATAGATGATCAAATTAATAATCCTATGGAAAATTTTGTCGAAAATAATAATCCTATGGAAGATTTTTTCGAAAATGTGGAGGACCGAATTAATAATGAGTACCGGATAATGACTCTTCTGGGGATGATTCTGACATGGAATCACAATGTAAGATTTATTTATTTTTATATATATATATTTTTTTATATATATTTCTTTAAAATTTCGTAATCACTTTTTTTTAAATATTTTGATAAAAATTATGATGAAAATGATGAAATTATGACGAAAATTTATGAAGAAAATGAAAATGATTATATGGCCAAAATTATGATGAAAATATGACGAAAATTATGAATAATAATAATAATAATAATAATAATAATAATAATAATAATAATAATAATAATAATAATAATAATAATAATAATAATAATGTAGTCTACAGTGAGCATGCAGCTACTTCTCTTTAATATAATAATAATATAAATAATAATAATGTAGTCTGCAGTAATAATAATAATAATAATAATCTGACCCATCTACTATAGTCTCTCTAATATTTAACATATTCTCTCGAATATATTAACCTATTTTCTATAAGGATTTAGCATCATTTATTATATAGTTCATTTTTAGTTCAGATGTAACAATTAGTTTTTCTATATAAAAAAAGAATAAAACTTTAATGTTATTATTTAACAGGTCGATTATACCCAAATTATTGTCAAACGTCAATTGGTCATAACGATGAATGCCATCGTACGATGAAAAAATATTTTAAAAAAAACGTTTAATTCAATCAACTTTTTTATATGTCCCAAATGCGTAACTAGCGAAAAAATAAAATATAAGGCATTTTTTAATAAACATCGTAATCACTTAGGGCAATTTTCGATTCCAAAAAATGATTTATTTAAAAAAATAAATAAAAAAAATTTACAAAAAAATATTATTAAAAAAGATGATATTAAAAAAGATATTATAAAAGATTCAATTAAAACAGATTATATTAAAGATTCTATTAAAAATATTATTAAAAAAGATACTATTAAAAATATTATTAAAAAAGATCCTATTAAAAGACCTGCTGGTTTAATTAAAAATTATATTCCAAATAAATTATCGCGACCTGAAGTGATAGTCATCAGCAAAGATGAATGTGTAGCTTCAACATCGTTCACACAACAAGCACCATTTACACAACAAGAAGTGATAGTCATCAATGATGAATGTGTAGCTTCAACGTCTTTCAACATATGTCAAATAGGCGGCTCTTTGTTTGAACCTGTTGTAGAATCCGATTTGAACGGATCGCGAAAAACTTTAAAGTTTGATATAAGAAATGAAAACTTGGTAAAAATAGCCCTAACATCTAAAATTGAAGAAAGGTTAATAGCAGAAATAGAAACGTTGGGCAATGTAAAAATTCAATTTACAATTTTAATCAAATTTGAAAAAGATGGGGAGATCCGGGATAATTATTTTTCAAACAATGCGCAAGTTTTTACAGCTAACTTTATAAACGAGGGGGTGAGCAAATTAAATGAAAAGATTGAGCAATTTACTTATTTAGGAATCGGGTGGCGAGTAATGAATATTTTAGAGTGATTTAATTTTGAGTGATTTACATTACATACATGCATGCGTGTGATTGGTTGAGAGAGTAAAATATTCAATGTATATGTGTGTGTGTCTATATTCTCATTGGCTGGGACAGGAAAATATTCATTCTCTTTATAAACATTGACAAATCTAAAATTTGTCACAATTATTTTAAAATTTTGAAAATCAATTTGAAAATCTATTTGAAATCAATGGAAACCAACAATAATCGAGTATTGAGAGGTCTTTTGACTAACGGTAAATTATTATTATTTTTATTCGATTTTTATTATATTTTATTTTAGAACCATTCGACTGGTACGAAGTTACAGAAAACGATGCCATTTTAAATGTGGAAAATATATTTGGTAAATTTAATATTTTAATTTTTATTAAATTAATTTGCATTACAGAAAATGTTAATGAAAATAGTGATGAAGATATTATTTTTATTGGCCAGAGTGATGCCCCAGTTAATAATGTAAATAAAGATGAAGATATTATTTTTATTGGCCAAAGTGATGCCCCAGTTAATAATGTAAATGAAGATGAAGATATTATTTTTATTGACCAAAGTGATGCCCCAGTTAATAATGTAAATGAAGATGAAGACGTTATTTTTATTGGCCAAAGTGATGCCCCAAGTGATGCCCCAGTTAATGATGTTGGGCAAAACAAGGTTATCAAAGAAAAAAGTAAATTTATTTTACTTTAGTAATTTATTTTTAAAAATTTTATTTTTTAGCGTTTAATTTCAATGTCGATATCGACGAAGAAGACGAAATTAATAATAATAGTATGGAAAATGACTCTTCAAATGACTCTTCAAATGACTCTTCAAATGACTCTTCAAATGTATCGGATAAGGAGTCTTCTGATGTGGTGGACCGAATTCCTCATGACTCTTCGGAGGATGATTCTGACATTGAATCACAATGTAAGATATATTTATTTTATATATATATAATTTTTTTTAAATATTAAAATTTCGTAAACACTTTTTTAAATATTTTGATGAAAATTTCTTTAATTTTTTGATGAAAATTTCTTAAATATTTTGATGAACCTTATGCCCAAATTATGAAGAAAATGAATTATGAAATTTATGAAGAAAATGATTTATGCCCAAATTATGATGATTTATGATTTATGCTCAAATTATGAAGAAAATGATTTATGCCCAAATTATGATGATTTATGATTTATGCTCAAATTATGAAGAAAATGATTTATGCCCAAATTATGATGATTTATGATTTATGCCCAAATTATGATGATTTATGATTTATGCTCAAATTATGATGATTTATGCCCAAATTATGAAGAAAATGATTTATGCCCAAATTATGATGAAAATTATGATGAAAATGATTTATTATGAAATAATGACGAAAATTTATGAACAAAATGAAAATGATTTATGACCAAAATTATGATGAAAATGATGAAAATATGACGAAAATTATGAAGAAAATACTATGTTTTTTTTGAAATATAATCAAAGTATTTAAAAAAGTGATTACAAAATTATAGTTATAAAATAAATCCTTGTAGTTTGCAATGTGCATCTACAATAGTTAAAATAATAATAATAATAATAATAATAATAATATTATTATTAATAATGTAGTCTACAGTAAGCATGTAGCTACATAGTAGTCTGCAGTAAGCATGCAGCTACTTCTATTTAATATAATAATAATAATAATAATAATAATAATAATAATAATAATAATAATAATAATAATAATAATAATAATAATAATAATAATAATAATAATAATAATAATAATAATAATAATAATAATAATAATAATAATAATAATAATAATAATAATAATAATATAAATAATCTGACCCTTCTACTGTAGTCTACAGTAAGCATGTAGCTACATAGTAGTCTGCAGTGAGCATGCAGCTACTTCTCTTTAATAATAATAATATAAATATAAATAATCTGACCCTTCTACTGTAGTCTACAGTAAGCATGTAGCTACATAGTAGTCTGCAGTGAGCATGCAGCTACTTCTCTTTAATATAATAATAATAATAATAATCTGACTCGTCTAATATTTAACATATAATAATCTGACCTATCTACTAAAATCTCTCTAATATTCTCTCGAATATATTAACCTATTTTCTATAAGGATTTATCATCATGTGTTATTTAATTCATTTGAATTAAATAACAAATGATGATAAATCCTTATAGATGTAACAATTATTAACAATTAGAAAAAGAATAAAACTTTAATTTTATTATTTAACAGGTAGACTATACCCAAATTATTGTCAGTCCTCAATTGGACATAATGATAAATGTCATCGGACCATGAAAAAGTATTATCGAAAGACGTTTAATTCGCTCAACTTTTTTATATGCCCCAAATGTGTAACGAGCGAAAAAATAAAATATAGGGAATTTTTTAATAAACATCATAATCACTTAGGGCAATTTTCGATATCAAAAAATGTTTTATTTAAAAAAATAAATAAAAATAAAAAAAAATACAAAAAAATTTACCAAAAAATATTATTAAAAAAGATATAAAAAAAGATATTAAAAAAGATTTAAAAAATATTAAAAAAAATATTATAAAAGAAAAAACAGATTCTATTAAAAAAGATGATATTATTATTAAAAAAGATACTATAAATATTATTAAAAAAGATATTATAAATATTAAAAAAGATTCTATTAAAAGACCTGCTGCTTTAATTAAAAATTACATTCCGAATTATCGCGACCTGAAGTGATAGTCATCAGCAAAGATGAATGTGTAGCTTCAACATCGTTTACACAACATGCACCCATTACACAACAAGCACCCATTACACAACAAGAAGTGATAGTCATCAATGATGAATGTGTAGCTTCAACGTCTTTCAACATATTTCAAATAGGCGGCTCTTTGTTTGAACCTACGGTAGAATCCGATTTGAACGGATCCCGAAAAACATTAAAATTTGACATAAGAAATCAAAACTTAGTAAAAATAGCCCTAACATCAAAAATTGAAGAAAGATTAATAGAGGAAATAGAAAAGATGGGCAAGGTAAAAATTCAATTCACAATTTTAATTAAATTTGAAAAAGATGGGGAGATCCGGGATAATTATTTTTCAAACAATGCTCAAGTTTTTACATCAAATTTTATAAACGAGGGGGTGAGCAAATTAAATGAAAAGATTGAGCAATTCACCTATTTAGGAAGCGGGTGGCGAGTAATGAATATTTTAGAGATAGATTTTATTTTAACGAAATTCGCACCCGTTAGTATATTATCCGGACATAGTTATATAAAAACTTTATCTGCATTAAAATTAAAACACGCAATAATTAATGTTAAAAACAACGACCATAAGTGTTTCTTGTATAGCATTCTTGCACTTTTAAAAAGAGAAGAAATAGGTTGTAATCATCAAAGAGCCGCCAAATATTACGAATTTTTACATCTTTTAAATTATGACGAAGACACAGATTGCCCGGTGAGACTGTGTAACATTCCCAAATCCAGATTTAAACTTGAGCATAATCCAGCCAGTTCTGATTGTGATATTTCTGAGGATTATGTAGCTCACCACCCTCATCTTAATATTGTACATCGCTCCAAGGTTATAAACGGTAGGCCGATTTATTTATTACTTTTGAGTAATAAAGATAAATATCACTATACGGCCGTTACAGACTTGGACAAATTAATGAATTGCCATTTAAATGAAAATGTTAATGTTCAAATAAGGTGTAACTGGTGCCCACATTGTTTCAATGGCTTTAGATATAAGAATGCTTTCGATCAGCATGTTGCTCTATGCTGTAAAAATCAGACTGGCACAACCTTGTACACACTTCCTAGAAATAAGGATTTATTATTCACTGATTACGCAAAAACCGTTACACCTCCCTTCGTAATTTATGCCGATTTTGAATCGGTTTTACCTGAACACGAAACACATCACCAAATACATTTACCCATATCAGCAGATCTTTTATTAATTAATAATTATACAAATACTAAATTTTATTATTATTTTTTTGGACCTTTTATTTTGGATTATTTTGGATTTTTTGAGGAAAGTGGAGGAAATTGCTGTCACAATTGTCCTGCCATATTATGAACTTGAAGGTCTACTTTGTCTTTTGCTCAGGAGCGTGCCTTTCGATCTAGCACTATTTGTTACTTGTGTAAAAAAGATATTATTAATCCTGTGAGAGATCATTGCCATTTTACTGGTAGATATGTCGGAGCGGCATGTAGGAGATGCAATGTCTCTCGCAGGATTAATAGAATATCTGAAAATCAATTCAACGTTACCAATTTCAAACAATATTGCCGCGAATAGTTTTTTTTTATTGTTATTTTATTGTTTAAATAAATGGATGTTTTGTTGTTGATTTGCGAGTTGTTGAGCGTGAGTAGTACTCTTGTGAGCATTACCCATAGGGGGACAAAATATTTTGTCGGATAGACTCGGAGTATATATATCCTACTAGTAAATATAATTTAATTGCATGTGATTAAGTGTTTGGTTTCTTGAATTTTATTGGTTGCTATTTTATTGAATCATTGTTGTGTAATATGTAGTATATAAATGAAAACAATTCCTTTAAAAGTCACTTTTATCAATACAGTAACTTTTGTAAGGTTTATGTAATTATCTATTAATTCACTTATATTGTTTTCTAGATAATGAATTGCAACAACTTTAATAACATCCACAACGTCAATAGCAAGAATTACAACAAAAACTTAAATAGCAATAACGATAAAATGGTTCCAAATAATTCAAAGAAATTAATGCAAACACGATAAAATGTAAGTATTTATATATTTTTCAGTATTTAAAGGTCTTTATACTGTAATAATTTCACTTTAATTAGATAATAATTATTTTTAAAAATTAAATTTTAATTTATTTTACCAAATTTGACTTAAATTTATTCAAATTAAAAATTAAAACAATTTTGAATTTATGAAAATAAATTCCGATTTGTAGGATAATAATAATTTATGATTTTATTTAAACCATGTTCTTTATTGAAGGCTTCTCAAACTTTATCTCAAGCAATCACCTATTTCAAAAAAATTATATAAATAAAAATACAAAATTAAGAGTAAATTCAAGCAGTGAACTGTATAGAGATTTATTTAAATTGTAAAATAATAGCTTATACGGTAAAAACGTTGTAAACCTTAAAAAGAGATTAAATTAGAGGATATGTAATCGATGACGATCTTTTTGCAGCGCATTTCAATAAGGACTTTCAATAAGGATGTATCAATTACAGTACATAGAATTAGAGAAATATATGCGTCAGTTTAGCTGTGTTTAAAATATAGTGGCGGGTGATAGCGATTGACATTCTTTTAGAGATTAGAGTAAGGGCATTTGATATAGTGAGTGGGTTTTCTTGCGTCCGAAGTGCTAGCGTTTTTAGGTAACAAATCGAAAGCTCTTAGCTAAGGGTGTATAATTACCAAGTATAAAACATCAATCTTATTTAGATTGTTATAGCAATAACATTGTTATTTCTGTACATCAGACTAGAATACACAAAACCTTATGAAAACAAGATTAGACAAGAATAAGAATGTGTTTACTTATAGCTAAACACTTGAGCGTGAGATCTTACGTTTATTCGTTAGTAAATTGCCAGTTTGGCGAATAACATAGAAGTACTAAATTTTAGTATCAACCAGTATTAAATTGATTCTAGACGTCCCAGGAGAGTAATAGAATATTAAAAGTGTTATTGAAAATTGTGTGAATATAAAGTGTTGTAAACAATTATGGTAAATTAGAATAGACGTTACTGTTTTGGGTTGTTGTATTGTCAATGAATGAAACATTTGAATGAAATATTTGAATGAAACTACATAAGGACAAGATATTTTGGATCTTATTGATGAGCATTTGCATTGATGGTACAACAGAAGAAATCTCAGGCGTTTACTATACGATTCACCGAGAAGCTCGTTTGAAAATCACTGTCTGAAAATTTCAAATCAGCAATGGACCAAATAATTTAGATGGTAAATTTCATCAAAACTCGTCCACTTCTACAAGATTCCAGAAAATGACCCAAAAATATATTTTCCATCAATTAGAACACATTTTCAAGTATCATTTCAAAGAATGATGAACTTTTGGATTTAAGTTAACACAATTTTATAAAGTTTCAATTTTCATGCTTATTGTTTATTGATAATGAAAATATCGACATATTTTTATGGTTAATAATATTAATTTTTATCCGTAATGAAATTTTAACTCGATCATTTAGTTAATTAAAATAAATAAATTTGCCATAAAATGTCAATTTGGGTCACCCGAGTTATAAAAGAATAAATATTTTATAAATAAATACAAACGCCGTTATAGGTAAAAGTATATATGGGAAATGAGGTTTTCTTAGTAATAGCAAAAATGACTATTGTGTGGGTTACAAGATACCAAAATCATACGTTTCCGAGCTGTTTCAAGCGTAAGCTCGAATACAACAATACTGTGGGCGTTACTAACTACCTTCTAACATGGACAAAACCTGAAGAAATGAGCAGGCGGAGCAGGATCAAATAAAAATCCGTTCTCGGGCGCTGGAAACAGAAACACAGCAATAAGGTCGCAAGAATCCAAGAACAAGAATGACGACGACTAATGAAACTCTAATACATCTAACAGAGAGTTGTCTCAGTTACATTGACCCCACTACGACAATGAGGTAAAAATACTCAAATGACCCTGAAAACGAAAATAATCACGGATTATGAACCAGGATCGAAAAATTAGCAAATTAACAGATATTACTAAACCAGTTCAACAATATACGAAAACAGAATCAATGAAAACTTATACAATAATGTAACGGAAAAACCTGATAAAATATATTTAATTTTACCATATTAACTCCATTCATATTTATAATATTTAAATGTATATTTTTAATAAAATGAATTTTAAAATATATAGTTGAAACCCGGCACTTTCCGGAATACGATTTCATCGAGTATTAAAAACCGATAAAAACATAACCTCACATATTCTAATTTGTTGAATCATTCACGGAATCAAAGTAAGTAAATGTAGTAACTTTAGTTAGTTACTTTGTAATGTTACAATGATTATAGTAAAATTAATATTGAAGGTAACTTTTGTGTTGTTTCCTTCTTTTTCAGAATAATTTTCGATAATCAATTTATTTTTTCATTTATTTTTAATTTAGATTTATTTGAAACTAAATATGGTGGTAAATTATTTCATTTTATTACATTTTTCATTTAGGCGAATAATTTAGAAGAATTTTCACTTGACAATAAATAACACGCAAAATTTTTATAATAATTTTTAAAAAAATTTTAAGTACATTTATAATGTAACCTTTTAATTTAGCCTTTGTAATTTTAAATGATTTTAGATTAATATTATTTGTAATGTCACGTGTCCAATAAAAGCGAAAAAATCGATATTCATTAAGGAAATGGGGAGGTCAATTAACTCAATGAATTCTTATCGAACAATCTCTATTAGGAATACATTTCGTTAACCACTACAAGTTAATAATGGCAGTATAATGATAATTATCGCCATCCTCAAGAAGTTACAAGTACATACATGAAACTATCTTCAATGACAACAATCATCTAAATAAGAAACATAATCCTTTAATTATTATGTAAAGGTATTAAATATCAAACTTTAATCGGTTAATTATTATGTAGTTATTAAGAAATATCAATAGTATACAGATATTCCGTAGATAACTCTTGACCTATGTTTGATATCAAGATGGTCATGACACATAATCATCATCATCATTGTCTTTATCTATAATAATTACATGCTTGTATGAAAATACACAGCAAGGTTTAGATAAAAGTTTTTTACTCAAATTTCGGAATGTTACACAGCATCATGGGACATAATTGATCTGATTCAATAAACTACATTTAAGGGTAGATAATTTATTTTAATAATTTAATTTATTTTAGTATATATAATAAACTTTTTGATTGATAAATTAGAGGAAATATGTAATGTAAAAATTAGAGAATTTATGATTCTAACTAAAATGCTTTACAGATGAAGAAATTAGTAGAAACTATGTCGTATATTGAGGACCCTACAATTGACGAACTTGAAAATGAGCCTAAATATCAAGATGATCGTTATTTCCACCTGACACAAAATGTTATACGCAAAGTTAACGAGATCGCGATGAAAGTTGATTACAATTCTAATGGCAGCCTGCTTCATATATAAATTTAGTATATACTTCTGTTTTTGTACTGTTGTTTAGCTACATTATTTAATTAAGTTTGTTTATATTATTTATCCTATTGAATTAATTTAAAAAATATTTCAATATTTATATTTCAATTAGAGTTTAAATGCTACTGAAATCAGTCCAACTGGCGGTGAAAATTGTTAGAACCAGGTATTAATAATAAAATTATTGTTGGCGCTAGCTCACTGGTGGATTTATATTTTAATCTTGATTAATCTGCCTTAAAGGCATTTTTTTATCAAAAGCTCTTAGTAATTCGATCTCTGCTTCATGTACAGTCAGACATGTTGCTCTGGAACAATATTTATTACAAGCCTCAGTTATTGCTGCTCGGTTTCAAATAACAAACAGACCGTTTATTGTCATAGTCTAATATCTCACGAGAGCGAGATTTTATTTATAGAAATTTTTATGTAATTGAAACCATAATATAAAGTGTTTGTTTTGATCAATTTTATTTGTCGTTTAATATTTTTATTAGACATGATAATGTAACTGGATACATTTAACGTTCAATACTTATTTATAATTTTATGGTTTATTATATTAACAAGTTTAAACACTATTTGAATCGGTAGGCCTGTTCGTGCCTAATTCCGATTTCCAAATCAAAAGTCGGCCCACCACTAGGTATTATACTGTGATTCTTCACTTCTTCCCCAGCTAGGTTTGCTTAACGTAGCTCCTTCCTTCATCATCCCAGATTTTAATTAAGTTATGATTTAAAAGAAAAACTTTTCACGGTTCTTATTGGTAAATTTAATTTTAATTGAAGGATTTTAAATGGGAATTTGCATATATACTTAATTTTAGATCATAGTCATCTCACATATGCTAATAAGAAACAGTGGAGCCAACAAAATAAATCGGAATGATTCGAAAGAAAATTTATGCCCTCCATGAAACTGGTGTGGGTAATACACTATTGGTTGATTAAAAGGTAAAAATTTAATCTTAATTATTATTGCAATTGTAATAACTTATTTTGAAAATCCTAATCTCGGCTGATTACTTGATGTAAGAACAATTATAATTACAAGTGTTATTATGCTGAGTTAATTATGTATTTGGATCAAAAACCTATTGTGTATAATAAAACTATGTTTCAAAATACATTGTCCCAAACATGTGGTCAACATTGTTTAGCTTGGTTGTTGTATAAAAAATTTGATGTTTAATAAATGTATATTGTATCCTTTGTTATTATTATTATAATTATTAATATTATTATTATTATCCAAATTAAGACATCACATGTCTGGAGCATGCATAGTGCATCTTAACAAAGTCGTGACTAACAAAGACAGTCACATGAAGTAGATGCAATGTGATTGGCTGAGAGAGGAAAATATTCAGTTTATATATGTGTGTGTCTAAATTCTGATTGGTTGGGACAAAAAAATATTCATGCTCATTATAAAAATTCACAAATTCGTCAATTTCAAAAAATCATTTTACAAATTTACGACTAAAAAATTTTCATTTAAAAATGGACGCAGAACTAATTAATATTTTAAATGACATGTTGATGGGCGAAAATGATAATTTATTTTTATTTTTAATATTATTAGATAATTTATGGTACGAAGTTACCGAATCTGAAAATAATATGGAAGATGTCCCAATAATTATCATTAGTGATGATGTTGGTAAATTAATATATTTATTTGTTAAATTATTTAACAAAACATTCAGATGATTGTGAAATTGTTATGTCGACTGAAGATGGCCCAATTATTATTATTAGTGATGATGATGGTAAATTAATTTATTTATTTGTTAAATTATTTAACAAAACATTTAGATGAAAACGTTCATACAAATGTTGTAATCGCAGAAGAATATATAAATGATGAAAATGTCATCAGAGGAAAATGATGCTCCCGAAATTGTTATGTCGATTGAAGATGGCCCAATTATTAGTGATGATGGTAAATTAATTTATTTATTTGTTAAATTATTTAACATAACATTTAGAGGAAAACGTTCATACAAATGATGAATATATAAATGAAAATGTCATCACAGAGGAATATGATGCCCGCACTGCTATTGTGGAGGATTCAGATGATGATTTATTTGTTAAATTACTTAACAAAACATTTAGATGAAAACTTTCATACAAATTTTGTAATCGCAGAGGAATATATAAATGATGAAAATGTCATCAGAGGAAAATGATGCTCCCGAAATTGTTATGTCGATTGAAGATGGCCCAATTATTAGTGATGATGGTAAATTAATTTATTTATTTGTTAAATTATTTAACATAACATTTAGAGGAAAACGTTCATACAAATGATGAATATATAAATGAAAATGTCATCACAGAGGAATATGATGCCCGCACTGCTATTGTGGAGGATTCAGATGATGATTTATTTGTTAAATTACTTAACAAAACATTTAGATGAAAACTTTCATACAAATTTTGTAATCGCAGAGGAATATATAAATGATGAAAATGTCATCAGAGGAAAATGATGCTCCCGAAATTGTTATGTCGATTGAAGATGGCCCAATTATTAGTGATGATGGTAAATTAATTTATTTATTTGTTAAATTATTTAACAAAACATTTAGATGAAAACATTCATACAAATGATGAATATATAAATGATGAAAATGTCATCAGAGGAATATGATCCAATTCACGTTTCTAAGGAAGCGCATGAGTTTTTCAGTAATTCGAATATCGACATTTTAAAATGGCCACCTTACAGCCCTGATCTAAATATTATTGAAAATATTTGGCATGAGCTTTCAAGTAAAGTGTATAATGATGGACCGATAAAGAACTTGGTGGAATTACAAAGGAAAATTAAATCCGCAGTATCAATATTTAATGAAACCTCCCGTCAATATGTAGGTAATTTGTATTCATCAATGCCGTCCAGATTGGTTTCAGTTATCATTAAGCGCGGGGACAGACTAAAATATTAGGAATTATTAGAATTAAACGTTTCGATAGACTAAAATATGAGAATTGGTCAGGTGTAAGAATATTTATGCTACAGTAAAATATTGATGTTTGTATTTTGTAAACATAATATATTCTTTGCATGTCTTTTATTACTGATATGATATTGTCTCATCAAACTTAATAAGTGTATAAATAAAAATTAATAATAAATTGCATTGGTTAAAATTTTAGGTGTACGAAAATTTTTGATACGGGCTGTATAATGCATTAAAATCGCTGCATTACACTTTTAAAAAAAATGAACTTATACCAGAAAGAAGAAACTTTGATGACAACATTAATATGCGAGAAGTATATTTGAGATTAGATGAATCAAATGTGACCTTATGTTTCAGTCTTCAGGTGAAAAATTTTGTAGGCAAAATATGTATATTGAATACTTTACAATAACCGAATTTGAAAATGAACATGATTATTAATGTGATTATTAATATGATTCACCTAGTAAAGAAATATGTTACATATTGAGGAAATTACAATTGATAAATCACCAAATGCGCCTAAAAAGAAAATCTTGAATCTAATGATTTTCCTATCAGTCAAAACGGTACATATGCTAAAAGTAAATTTTTGAACTTGATCATGCCTGGAAAACTTTTAAATCTAATTTTTAAATATTTAAATAATTTTTATACTTTTACTTTTTAATTTTATTCCAGTTATTTCCCCTAAATAGTTCGAATTCAAAAAAAAATTGTAGTTATTTAGGATGAAATAGAAGAAATATTGTAATTTGCAATGTTTGTGGAGCAGAAGTTAAACGAGGCAAAGGGGGGTGTCCGAGGCTTTTTACAGCGAGTTTCTTAGAATAACGTTTAAAATCAAAGCACGTGATAAATTTAAAGTTGTTAAAGGGGTCTAACAAAGATATAGATCTGGGTAAATTGAATCAAACTTCTTTGGTTGATATTTTTAAACCTTGTAATTAGGGCATCCAAAACCGGGATTCCAAAACCCGGTTTCCGGGAAACCCGGACATTTTCTGGAACCGAAAACCGAGATTGAATTTGGTAAAATTTCCCGGTTTTCGGTGCTGAGAGCAAGCATTTCTCATATTCTAAAATAAGCAAAATACTGTTCGCAGCTTAATATTTACATTACGAAATAATATAAGTACATATTTCCGTTAATAATGACTGTGAATTAAAAGATTAGTTCAAAATTAAGCCCTTCGATTACATTTGCAAATATAATTTACAGTCTCTTTAAGACAACATCAATATAATAATTAAATTTGAATTTAATTTGATTTATTTATAACTATAACAAGTCGTATGAAAGTATTAAATTTACTCTAAAGTTATATTGTGTTTTTTTTATATGTGAGTTTTTATATAGGTTATATATATTGTATTTTTTATGTAGTGTTATTTTTATTGGTCACTCGGAAGGTCGGAAGTAAATCAATCAAAAGTGTCCAGTTTAATCTTTAAGGCAAGTAAAATTTTTATTATTATAGAAAACATAAAATTATCGCAAATTTTTCTACTAGACATGTCTATAAAAAAATATCAAATTTGAGGAATGCAGCCAGCGGCTGATTGAAAAAACTCCAGTATGGGAGTATTTTCTCCGTGACAACAATTCTGGTGAGTTTGCGAAATGTAAACGATGTGATAAGCCATTGAAGACAACAGGTGGTTCAACAAGTTCCCTCCATAAACATATTACATCTATTCACAAGATCATAGTAAAACCTGTGAAGAGATATGCTTCTGTAAGTACAGCAGCAACATCAACTGCACCACCAGAAAAGCGCAGAAATGTACACAGTTCTACGCTAACAAACTACCTCATCATTCGTGACAACACTCTTGAAGCGGTATTGTCTCGTATGACAGCCGGCGATGGTTTACCATTCAGAATTTTCATTAGTTCAATTGAGATGCGCAAGTCGCTAATAGCGCGTGGATTTGAAGTTCCAAAATCAGCTACAACAATTCGAGACATGGTAATGAAATATGGAAAAATAATTCGGGAAAAGTATAAGGTTGAATTACAAGGTTTGAAATCCCAAGGAAAGCTATTTAGTCTCACTTTCGACGAGTGGACTTCGTGTAAGAACCGACGCTATTTAAACATAAATGCGCACATTAAATGTAAATTTTGGAATTTGGGACTGGTACGAGTGCGAGGATCGTTGCCTGCAGAATGCTGTATCAAACTTATTGAAGAAAGGCTGCAAATATTTGGCTTGAATTTGCATGAAGACATCATTTGCATTACAACGGACGGTGCCGCTGTAATACAAAAGGTTGGGAAAATATTGACCTGTAAGCAGCAACTCTGCTTCGCTCACGCAATTCATTTAGCAGTATTGGATATCCTTTATCAAAAACCTAAACCAGCTACAGCTGGTAACGATGACGATGACTGTATTTCAGATGGTGATGGTAATGGTGACGACGATCAAGACGAAGGATTTAATCTTGAATTGGAAGCGAATGAACCAGAACTGTGTGAGAATATTTATGATCTTATCCGCAAAATTAGAACTGTAGTCAAGCTATTTCGTAAATCATCAACTAAAAACGAAATTCTTCAAAAATACATCAAAGAAGAATTTGAAAAGGAATTGCAATTGATAATTGATGTAAAGACAAGATGGAATAGCCTTTATAGTATGCTTGAAAGATTTCGTAAATTAAAAAACAACATTCGAAAATCTTTAATAGATCTCAATTCAAGTTTTTCATTCGAAGACGAAGAGTGGAATATGATTAATGATTTAGTAACAACACTTGAACCAATAAAATTAGCTGCAGAAGCTTTATGCCGCCGAGACGCGACATTATTAACAGCTGACACGACAATTTTGTTTATGATAAACAACCTAGGTTGCAGTGAATTTGCTCTGCAAATGAAGGACTCGCTTTGTTATCGCATAAATCAACGACGAACGAAAGTGGCTAGTTTGCTGCAATATTTACATAAAAGCAAACAAGATTATGCGGAACTGGATCCAGACTCCGTTTTAAACTTTGAACATTTGACAAAGTCAGCGATAGCAAACATGATAATTGGCCTATCAAATCCACTCGAAGGAAGCCAGCAGTCATCTGAGTCGGACTCAGACAATGATGTTGAAATTGGAATAGAATTGTCGTTGGAGGAAAAGCTTAACCGTGCCATTACCAAGGATGTAAATTCCACTATTACCCCACCAACAAAAACAATTAGAGACATAACTAATGTTATAAAAAAAGAATTGGCTATTTTCGAACTGGAGGGCAATCGTGGAAAGAATCTCCAGACCTGTTATGAAAACTTGTTATCCATTCCACCTACGAGCGTAGATTCAGAGCGCGTATTTTCCAATTGTGGTATGGTTTGTACAAAAATTAGATCATCACTAAACGATCAAAGTTTAGACATTTTAAGTTTCTTACGAACACATTTTAAAACGGAAGCGGACATTTAGAGAAACTAATAGCTTTTTATTTATTAAATTGAATTGTGTTTATTTATATATTGAATTTCTGTCATTTTATGTTTGTTCCTTTATTATAATAAAAATTATTTATAATAAAAATGCTTTTTTACTTATAATTTATTATTTTTTATTTACATTTTCAGCACCGGTTCCAGAACCGGGTACCCGATTCTGGAACATTCTAGCACCGAAAACCCGGTTCCAAAAAAATTCTCGGTTTTGAATGCCCTACTTGTAATATTTGGGAATTAGAAAATCCAAATTAAATAAAAATTTCTATTGCGATTGCAAAAATGATTTCATTAGATCTGCAAACATATTCTTTTGTCGAGCAAACAGGATTTAAAAATATAGTGAATGAATCTAGTGAAAGAATGTGGATCGTTGGATTATTTCATATTGTTTATGAATTGATTAGGTTTCGACTTAATAAAATAAACAAATGCATAATTGTTATGTAAGAAAAAAAACAGTTGTAAGCTACTTTATGGGACGTTAAGTTCTCTTGTGTGACGTTTTCCAATGATGGTGAATTTTTTATAGAATTATTAAGATGTAGGCTTTCCTTTTTTAAATTTAGGATTGCCTCCTACACTAAAACTACATAATTACAACGTCGACGCAAACCATTTTCGTTAATCAGAGAGATGTTGTGACCATAGATACGTATTGGTATAGGATCAATTAATAAGGTTCAATTATAACAATCAGGTGTGGTGCATTGGGAATAGGTTTCAGCCATTTGGGTACGGTTGAATGATCATGTTATTTTAGTCAGTAACTAGAGCGATGTCGTCTGCATACACCATGATTTTGACATTGTAACCAACAATTATTAGTAGGTGAAAATATTGCGAAAAAGAGTCAATATAAAGGCAGAAGGGAATCACTGATAAGTACGAGCCTTATTTTCTGCTTTTTGCAATTTTAGAAGTTCAGTTTCTTACAGTCTCTGCACTCGTAAGAGATGATACAGATGGTAGTGTTTTAATGTTTATGGTTATCAATTTATCAACTTTGTTATCAATTTTGTTTGTTGTCCGTTAAGCAAATTAGAATCAGAGAGCATGCGATATTTGGTCAACCTTGTAAAATTACTGAAAATCAATTGCCAACACGAGTAAATGTGTTTAATTATTCTCTACATCTGAAGTCAAAAACCACGGAGCAGAACCGGTGATGATCTGATTTTATATTCCAGCATTTTGAAAAGTTTCTATAGATTGATTGAATATGCCAAAAGGTTTAGGAAACATGTTAATGAAATTATAAATTTGTGGATCATATTATCAGAGACCTGTCATGTCATCATTGATCCATCAAAGTTCCTTATAAATAATGGGAGTTTTGGTTCAATCGAAAGAGTAATGGTAAAATGTAGATAGGGCAGATTGATCAAGAAGAAATGGAATTACACCAAAAGTATAAAATGCAAAAACCTATGTTGAAATATGAACATAGAAACATGATATGATTGATGATTACGAAAGCGACGAAAAAACAATTTATGTGAAGAAAAAGAGGAAAACGAGTTTGGAATCAATTCACGAGACAGCTCAAACGTGGGAAATCACATGAAATATCACAATACATTTAATTACAGAGAACTCTCAAATAATGGAACGAACAGAATTTAGCTGTCGTGATGCTAATTAAATATTAAATTGTATTTGTATGTTTGCAGTACGTTGACATCGCACAGAATATGAAAATACATCATAGAATTCTCCGATTTGTTCCTTCACCATTTTGTTTATATGACATATTGTGAAAAATGTGTGATTATTTTGAAAATGAATAAAAATAAGAATTTGAATAATTTCAATATAATTTCAAAATATTAGGAAAATTATTGGATTATTTGAATCATCTCGATGAATGTCAATAAAAAATATTAGTATGTAATTATAAAATGTCAATACAGAATGTCAATATATAATGTCAATATAAAATGTCAATATAAAATGTCAATATAAAATGTCAATATAAAATGTCAATATAAAATGTCAATATAAAATGTCAATATAAAATATCAATATAAAATATCAATATAAAATGTCAATATAAAATGTCAATATAAAATGTCAATATAAAATGTCAATATAAAATGTCAATATAAAATGTCAATATAAAATGTCAATATAAAATGTCAATATAAAATGTCAATATAAAATGTCAATAAAAAATGTCAATATAAAATGTCAATATAAAATGTCAATATATAATGTCAATATAAAATGTCAATATATAATGTCAATATAAAATGTCAATAAAAAATGTCAATATAAAATGTCAATATAAAATGTCAATACAGAATGTCAATATATAATGTCAATATAAAATGTCAATATAAAATGTCAATAAAAAATGTCAATAAAAAATGTCAATAAAAAATGTCAATATAAAATGTCAATATAAAATGTCAATACAGAATGTCAATATAAAATGCGCCAATTGCAGTCAATTTCATATTTTTACTAAGCATTGATTCTATCTAATTGCAAAAATTATTGATATGGTCAATCAACAATTTGTGACGGTTATGGTTATCGTGCAGGGCGGTTAGGAGATCATTTAGGATTACCAGCTGACTTCGGAAATTTCAAAATTAATCAAATATATAAAATAAAGACTTGAATAATTTATTATAAAATATGGACGAATAGAAACAAGCAGGATAATAGGGACTTGCATGCAGATAAGGAGGGCTGGACTGAAGGCTTAGGTGTTCATTATCACATATAACTGATGTGGTTTTATAAGCTAGTTTAGATATGTTTCCATTTTGTCGGTTCTGCCATTCTGTTTCTAAGTACCGATTCCACGCTCAGGCAGCCAAGCACTTGAAGGAGTTCATACCGCCAGATAAATATGATAACATTTTGTGATTGAAGCAAATAAAAAATAATTCATTAAATGACTTTTTAGTCGTGGAAGTGGTGAAAAATAACTCAATGGTAACTAATAAATTATAATATTAAATGCCAATTTAAAAGTGTGCCTTTCGTCGATCTACACATAAAATACGTCTATAAGTAATGTACAACGATAATTCTTCCCCATCAGTGGAGAAATGGTGGAAATATTAAAATAATTATCATATGCATTTTCCAATTCAATGACATTAAATAATACACATATCATGATAAATAATTAGTTAGCCAAACTTTTTGCAAATAAATTTACATTATTGAAATAAAAAAATACTAACTAACTAACGATTCAGAAATTCATATCCATTCTGTGATAACAAAATATTCCATTGGATTATAGAAATTTGAACTTATTAACATCTTGTGCAATATTTTGAATAAAATTACTAAAAGATATCTAAAAAAGAAACAAATAAAATAGAATATTAGTATTTAAAAAATGGTAATTTTAAACAAATATGTTAGCAAAACAAATAGCAATTTAAAGTTATAATTTAGTTTGATGTCAATTAATATTAAAAAATATATTCTTTCATTAAATGATATAAAATTTCATAGTATTTGTTAAATTATTATTTTTGATAAATTTTTCAAAATATCATATTTGATTTTATTTTATATACGGAATTTTATAATTGGATTTTTTATAAGGCAACCATTTATTTGACTGACTAATATTATATTCTTGAATGACAAATTATCAAAAAAATATTTTTTCTATTTATTCATTTTCAATAAGATTTTACAATTTATAATATCACATATCTTCATTTTTTTTCAACTATAGGTCGCTTTTTTCTTTTTATCGTAAACTTTAAAAAATGATTTTTATCTGTTATTTTAAAATCAACCGCTTGCTTCTTTAAATATGAACATAGAAAATTTTTTAATATTAATGTTAATATTTAATTTCTTATTTGAAAATTATATCATCAAAATTGAGGGAAATCAGAATTTTAGAAGATACAAAAATAATAATGATAATAAAATTCAAGTATTACATCATAGGAAACATTAAGTATCGAAAAAATTTTATATCTAAAATGGTCACATGAATATTAACAGAAAATTTGTGGTATTACTATCTTTGATCCATTTGTGCAAGGGACTTTTGACACCAATCTATATAGAAAGGAAATTTTTAGTTTCAATAAAAGCACTAAGAACTTATTATTTTATTCAAGGAAAATTCGTCAAATTACTTTCTATCGGTAAATTATAGTCTCAGTTATTTTTCACAAGTCCTTACAAATCAGCAAACCAACTAAATTATACGCCCATACTATAATGAAGAAGACATATGGAAAACATCAGTGTAATTGAAGGAAATCTAAAAATTCCAAATTGGGCCAGAATCGGGAAAGAAATGCGAATCTGCATGATAGAACTAAAATGGAAATCGAATACGAAGTTCTCAGAACTAGTGTTGAGAAAAAGGGAAGGATATTGGCAAATCCACGTTTTCAAGGGAACTGTTGAAATTCTAGAAAATGAGGGAACAATTTATAAAGAGATACTGAATAACACATCGTGGAAAATTGAAAAGGAAATTTGGATGAAAAAGATGAGAGCGGCAAACGGTGTCGCGTGGATAGTGTTGGAATGTCTAACACAAGCCTCAACAATTTCAATAATAGAACAAATCCCATCAAAAGAGGAAAAAATGAACCTGATGCTAATTACGGAAGAGATGCTTAAGCACAGAAAATCGTTTTTGCGGAAGAAAATGATAACAGAAGAAATTCGAAAAAATATTGTGTTTATGGACGCGGAATACGGAGTCAATGAAGAAAACAAGATGATTCCATTTATTTAATCGAATATAATGGAAGAATAATTTATAATTCACTAATAACCCCCAGAGAAAAGTTAAAACATTTAGTGACCTAAATCCATGGCATTACTGAGAAAATGTCAAGAAATCAGAAGGATCAGTATCAGAGTTGAACAGAAGTGCAACAATTGACAGCATGGAAAATCTTGGTTGGCCATGATTTCTAAAATGAATTATTATATAGTGAAGTGAATCCAAATGAATTATTGGGAATTCGAGATTTAGCAGCAGCCCAAGCTCTAACAAAAAGGAGAATTACAAAAAATGGGCAATGATACAAACTATCAATAATTGCGCAAGAAATATGCAAAATAAGCATGCAAATTAGAACGCACTCTGTGCGAGAAGATACGGAAGCAGTGCGAAGAGTTTATTTGCCAATAGAAAATGATTGGGAAGATGATATCAAAGCGCCAACGCGGATATCGCACTCCCTACAAGATTACAAAACTCGTCAACTCATGATGAATCAAGAAAGGGAAAATAAAAAACTCAAAATCCCGGAAGAAAAAATAATAAATTGGAACGATGAGTTTATCCAGGAAATCTCAAATTTCTCAAAATATCATGCTCAGTAAGTTCAATATGAATTGGAAAAAATTAGAGTTACCAAAGTAGAGATAAAAAGAGAGTTGACAAGAAAATCGTACCAATGGAAGAAGTAGTTGCTGCAGAAAAAAGATGTCATTTCGCGGAAAGGAATTCCAGCTCGAAAAAATAGTGGCAGCATACAAAGGAAATAACAACAAAATATTAAAAATTGTGATAAATAAATAAAATTTAGTATCCTCAATATTGTTGTTTTTGTGTACGCTAAAAAATCTTCATAAAGCAATAAATAAATAATAAACGTAAGCAAAAAAATAGTAAATTCGACAAAATCAATAAAATAGAAATAAGCAATTAATATAGTGAAAATTTAATTTAATAAAATATAATATAATAGAGTATAGTAAACATTCACATACAAATACGTTGTAGTAAGGACTCTATGGGGAGCTATTCAGATAAATAAAAATATGAATAAATAAATATATAATAAGATATATATATATATATATATATATATATATAAATTAATAATAAATGTTGGTTGTAAGCCTTGAAGGACCCAGATCTAGATCTTCGGGATCTGAGACCTTCAGTGAAAAATACCTCGCCACCTGGAGCCTGGCGTAACCAGCGTGCGAGGTAATTTGAGAAATATTATTAAAAATAAAAATCTTATATATAAAGATTTGTTGTGAGCAAGAAAAGTGGATTATAATTATTATTAATGGTTATCATCATTATAATTGCTGTAATTATCATAATTATTATTATTATTAAATTATTGTTCATGTCATTATCATCGTAATCATTATTATTATTATTATTTAAATAATCAAAAAGACGTGGCAATGATTTAATAATAGAGAAACGCCAACTCAATAAATTCAACATAAACGCGATATATTTCAATTGTACAACAATCTTCGTCAGGCCGCAATCTGGATAATCAATAATAAGACATAAAATATGCAATATCTAAACAAATTAACTAATAATAATCATCTCCAAACTGTATCAAAAGTTTTAAAAAAAATATTTCAAAAAAAAACATTTTAAAAAACCAAACCATATTTTACATAACCCACATACATATTATTTTAAAATTAAATTTTAATTTAATAACATTTAACATTCAACATAAAATTAACAAATTTAAAAAAATTACATAGTTTACAAAACACAAACATAATTATACCACAAACAATACTCCCAACCTTCATCCTTCAATTACTTAAACACATTCAAAATCTCCGTGGAACGGGCAACTTGATCATTTATTTTTGGATTTAAATATCTAATCAACAATGCCTCACAAGTTACTCGTTCCCAATAATTACTTAAACCTTTTGAAATAATTTTAAAATCAGAGATACCTATTTTTTTACTGACACATTTCCTAACATGATTATTTGCTACGTTGTCCGTCAGTACAACATCATCAATGTCTATATTTTCTTCAATACTTTCTTTGTTTGCCTGTTCTGTGTATACGTGGGGTTATTTTGCTAGGGTCTTTCCAGTATTTAATTGATTTCTGGAATTTGTAGCCCTCAGGGATTCCCACTATTGCTCTATTTATGTAAAATTGGAAGAAGTTTCCTATGTGTGATTGTTGTGCTTGTAACTCAAATTGTATGTTGTTGATTGTGTATGTTAGTGTGTTGATGTGGTCAATATCTATTTGCCTTAGGACGAGTTTGTCGGGCTTTCTTTTATTTTATTGTGCCATTCTTTTTTGGTGCCGAAATTCTTAAGTAATTCTTCTATGTTGAATTGCGGGGAGCTGAATTCTTTATGTATTTGTAATATCTGGTTAATTATCCCTATGCTTATTCCTTGTTCTTCTTTTTGGATTATTGTGCAGCCAAGTGCGCGTTCTAGTTAGTGCTTCCTTATATGATATTGGAGATCCGCTGGGGAGGCTGGGCTAGGGAGCCTCAGTATTGTCATTGATGAGCTGTTTGGAGTGGGAAGCAGTGGTTTCCTGAGCCATTCCTGATTCAGCTGGCTGGATTTCATTTTGAATGATTCCATTTCCTTGTGGTCATCGTGGGGTTTCGGTGATAATGTGGTGTTGTCTTTAGCATTGGTTGGATTATGAGCATTATCATGGCATCTTAATGCTGTCAGCAAGCATCTTCCATGATTTCATATAATCTGGTTTATTTATCGGTTCAGCGCAGTCTCCATCCGATTCTCGGTTTCCATTCGGCTCATCGGTACCCTGGTATCTATCTTATTGCGCCTGGAAAGCTAAGGTAATATCTTTAGATATATATTTATTTTTAATAAAGGAATTATCAGATTTCCATTTGAATTCGGGCTACTGTGTCTTATCTAGATCCACTTCGGCCGAGCATTTGCTTTTCCTCATCAAGGCGAGTTGGATCTCGATCTTTCTCTCAAATTATTCTCCAGCTCCTGGCGGCCCACTGGGCGACGGCATTGCAGCTCCGATTCAGGCAGTTCCGGGAAATCTTCCTCTGCAATTAAAGATGAGCCAGGCAATGTTAAATAATCAACATCACCCGGCGTGCTGAGGGGGGTACCCTCGACCCCCCGAGGCTCTGTCCTTGCGTAGAGGCAAATAGGTCTTCTAGGACCTCAATTTGATTTGGATTCTGAGATGGTTCAGCGTTCATAGAATTTGTTATTTTTTGATTTGTCATATTTAGTTTGTATTGTATACTTTCCCCGGTACACTGGAATTGTTGTTGATTCAACTCTATTGCATACTTTATTGTATACTTACCTGGCGCGAAGAGAAATCTTCGTGTCTCCTGCATAGTACTGATGAGAGCCAAAACCTCGAAACTAGTCTACTATTGGGATTTGCACTGGGTATCACAAAGCTTGTACTGTTTATTTTATTATTATTATTATTATTATTATTATTATTATTATTATTATTATTATTATTATTATTATTATTATTATTATTATTATTATTATTATTATTATTATTATTATTATTATCTGTGTCTATGTTTCAGCTTCATTGGCGGATGTACACTCAGATCCGTGCAACATTTCGGGGAGCCTCTGTGGCTATCCATCATCATTTGACTGTCTGACTTCTGGCAAGCATCTAGTTGTGTAATACTCTAGGGCAGCGGTTCCCAAAGTGTGGGTCGCGACCCACTGGTGGGTCGCGAAGCTATTTTCGGTGTGTCGCCAAAAATTTAATATTTGTATTACTGAGCATATTAATTTGCTTTTACTTAACTTGTCACAATATTTATATATAAGTAGGTTTGCGACAAAAAATTATTGCATATTTTTAGGTGGTTTAAAAATTAAACTTCTTTTTAGCAAATCTTTGTATTTAGAACTTGTTTTTAATAATCGCATCATAGCAACAGGTGGGTCGCGAAAACTTTGCGGTCTAAATAGTGGGTCTCGACTGGTAAAAGTTTGGGAACCCCTGCTCTAGGGTAATATTTTTGTAAAATTTAATTTTTGTATTATGAATAATATTCTTATCGCTCATCCAGCGAAATTCGTGCTCATCTGTAGCTGCTTTAGGCGTTGAATCCAAGCCCACATCATCAAGCGCAGTTGTCCTCGGTTTCCTCGTCAATAGGGAGTTTGATCTGGATCTCTCCTAGTTTCTTATCTCCTGTAGGCCCACTGAGCGACGGCTTAATAGCTCCAATCCAAAGAATACAGATTCTGAAAATAGAGATGATGAGCCGGATAATAATTAAGGAATAAACATCACCCGGCGTGCTGAGGGGGGTAGTCGACCCCCAGAGGCTCTGTCCAATTGAGGATTCGAATAAATCTTCAATTACTTTTTCTGTTTTTGAATCATTTTCAGCACTACCACAGGTATAACTGGCCTGTGGCAGGCAAGCGTTCATAGAATTTGCATTTCGGTTTTTTGAATTTGTGGAATTGATTTATTTGGCATAATTAAAACACAGTTATTATTTTGATTAGTATAATTTAATTTGCGAATTAAATTAATTTTATCTTCTGATTTATCTTCTGATTTATCTTCATTATTATAATTTTCTTTATTTAATTTAATCAAATTAAATTTTTCTTCTAAATTGTTAATTTTTTCATGATATCTTCTTTAAATTCTATGTTTGACGAAATGATTTTGATTTCTACACTGGAAATTGTATCAAATAGAATTTGAGTAAACTTTGAAATTCGTCCCTTTTCTGTTTTTGAATCATTTTCAGCACTACAACAGGGATANTTATTATTATCATTAATATTATAAGTATTGGTGTACATTTGGGTTTCCTCTGTGGTATTGTTGTTATTTGTTTCGTTGTCAGTGAGTATAACATCATCTATATTTTCTTCGTTAATATGTTCAATTGTGTGCTTTTGTGGGGCTATTTTACTCGGGTTTTTCTAGTATTTTATTGATTTCTGAAATTTCTAGCCCTCAGGGACTTGAGCAATTGCCCTGCTTATGTTAGAATAATTCTTGTTATTAAAATTTGTTATATTATTTTTATTATTATTAAAGTAAATCTTATTAAAATTAGAATTACTTTTATTATAATTATTATTTAGTTTAAGTATTTTCATTAAGTATTATTTAAGCCCATGTTATTTTGAACAACATACAACATCGTATTTTTTTCTATTTCTATTTCTATTTCACTATTTGTAGATTTTATTTTTGTATTTTATTTTATTTTTTTACTTACGTTTTGTATGTGTTGTCCAACCACTTCAGGGCAACTGTTACTTCTGTAATTTCTTCGGCCGTGCGCACATGATTACTTTCTGTATTAGTATTTTGTGTATTGCTATGTGATTGCTGTTTAATAGTTTCATTATCCTATTTATTGCCCGTATTAACTGTTCGTCCCTAACTGATGTCACCCCCAGATCCCCAGTATATGACTGCATCCATAAAGGGACTGGAGTCTGGAAGATCAATCACCATTTTCTTAACCTGTTGTTTTACGTGTTTGTCAAATGCGTCTATGTCCTTTTTGAAGATATCTTCGCCCATTAAAGGGTATACAAACTTAGAGTGTCCGGAGATGTGGTATACTTCAATCTTCTTACCGGCTCTAAGTTTGGATTCGAAGATTTCTTTCATTTTTTGCCTTACTTCACCAAAGGCCTTATCTAGTGTTTTCTTCTTTGTGTCACCTATTCTTACACCTAAGTATGTGTATATGTTTTCAGAATCAATGTTCCTTAGGTTCTCACCGTAAATTTGGATATTTTCAGTTCGAGTCCTGCAGCGGCTGAAATATCCGAATTTGGGCGGCTTGAAAATAAGATTGAGGCAAGAATCTGAATCCTATTTATCATTTTTTGTAGGTTTCCGTTAGTGTTAGATATTAGTACAAGGTCGTCAGCGTACGCCAAAATGCTTATGCTTACCCCTGCTACATTGATCCCTAACTTCATGTCAGAGATCCCTTGAATGATGTATGAGATGCAGAGACTAAACAAAGTCATTGAGAGCGGGCAGCCTTGTTTGATTCCCTTGACCAATTCTATTTTTTTCAGATTCAGTGTTGCCACACTTGTTTGTATGTTTCCTCTATGAGATCTATAGTTTGTCTATAGAGTCTCATTCTTTGTATAGTATACCATATTATTTCATATGGTATACTGCCGAATCCGTCAGCAAGGTCCAGGAAGACTTCACCTGGCGTGCTGAAGGGGGAACTTGACCCGCCGAGGCTCTCTCCAATAGAAGATACAAATAGATCTTCAATTACTTTGAATTGATTGTTTTTGTAGTTTTCAATAAATTTTCCATTTTCGTTTAAAATTTGGTCATTTAAGATTTCATTTGGCTATAATTATTTTCCATCTTCTCGACACTACCACAAGGAAAACTTGCTTGAGACAGGCCAGCGTTCATAGTATTATCATTTTTAGGATACATTGTTGTTTGAAAATTCTGGAATTGATTTGGGTTGTCGATATAAACAATCGCATTTTCTGGTTTATTTATTTGGTTATTAATTAAATTTGATTTTTTTTTCATTTTTGTTATTTTTTTCAATTATATTATTGTTATCTTCAATTTGATTTTCTTTATTTTCATTTGGATTTTTCTTTAAATTCGAAAGTCTTCTTTCTATTTCCTCGAATTTCTTTTCAAATTTGCATGATAAATTTGAAATAATTTCTTCAATTTTAATAAATAACATATTATTATTCTTATCTTCCTCATCTTTTAACAAATCGCTTTTAAGCGGTTAAGCGAATTGAATGCTATAATGTATATTGTAGCTATATAACGGTCCTGTTAAATGGTCACATAGTGGCCATGCGATAGAATTAAAATCGTATGTTCTATTGTCGAAATATATACGTATCGTTGCTGATTTATGCTTTATAATATAGAGTGCATCGAGTAGACGCTGTTGATGGTAAACTTTGATCTCTAAACTTTAGTTATTTTATAAAATCTATATAGAATAACCATTGCTGATATTCTGCTTTTTGAATCTACATAATAAATATCATAGAAGTTGTTTGAGTCTGGCAGTGGTAGGTTAGTTCCTCTAATTTTTGGTTCATGATTTGGTATTCTTGAGAAGTTAGGTTTTAAGTTTAGTTTTTCAATATTATTTGTATTGGATACGAATAGTTCATCAGTATTCAGGATACCATCATTATCATTTCTGGTGAGTAGTTGATGGACGATTTCTGTGTAGATATCGATAATTTTCCTTGAGACTCCATATATGGGCCTAGGTCATCTAAACAAGGCCCTAAACTATCTTAAATTGACTTTACACTAGGACATTTAAATTAGTTACAAGAGAGAAAACTCTATCCAGTGATATCCTATCTACTGGTTCAGGCATCGGTTTGTGATGCAAATAGGTCTTCTGAGCTGCGCATCTTCTTTGTCCATAATTTATTGATTCAGGAATTTCATATTCAATTGATCTTTGTGTTTCAAATAGATCTTCTGAGCTTTTACTTTTACTCTAATATTTATTTTCTCTTTTCAGTTTTTCAGGTTCTATGTCTTTCTGATTTTTGATTTGAAATTTGTATGATTAGCTCATCATTCGCTTTACCAAAGCTTGTGATTCTTTGTTGCGATCATCCTTTGAAAGGTTTGGATTTATTATCACATTTATGATATAATCTGATTTCTTTTTATCATAATTTTTAACCAATTGGGCTAAATTAGTCCAGATCTTTATCATCTCCTTTTTCAAAGATTTCTCAATTCGCTTCCCAAAAAGTCATAAATTGAGATCATTTAAAAACAATTCTTTTGAATCCAGACATCGATTTAGACTTAAATATGGCTTTTGTGTTTTCTTTTACTTCCTCAAAAAGTTTATTAAGGTTTCGGACTCCAAGATAAGTATAGATATTCTCTTCATTCACGAGTTTTATTTCTTCATTGTAAATCTTTACTTTGGAATTTTTATCTTTTGGATCTCTTTAATATCCACATAAAAATATTAAAATGATGTTTTTAAAATTTTCCCTTTGCTCGTATGGTACCTTGATATCTAGAATGTGAGTTATTTTATTCCTAGATGATCTGATAAGCAAGTCTGGTATGAGGGTAGTTTCGATTCCCTGTGGAGTACGTTCAATGTCCATTTTAAAGCCGTAGTTAAGTAGGGATTGACAGACCGCTTCTAGTACTCGGGTATGCTTGTTCCTTCGTGCGTTTATTTGCAGGGCAGTGATTAAAGATATGCGCCTGTGTTTCAGTGTGGGAGTTGCATTGCCTACATAGAGTATTTTTTTTAGCTTTTAGTCTATGAGGTTTTTTTTATTCACCAAACATTTATTTTTTTAAGACATTTAGGATAAAATAGTCTTTTAAGTTTTTCTAATATTCTTTCGAATTTTGTCTTTTTCTGTAATTGATTTGCGATTTTTTCCCTGCAAATTTAAAGATTTCGAAGGACCTTCTTCAATATCTGTAAATGATGTATTTTCTTCTTTTTCTCTAAAGTTCAAGGTAGAGCAGTCAGAATCTGATTTAAAAGTTTTTTTGTGCATAACTTTAAAACTAAATTAAAACTAAAAAATTTAAAACTAAATAATTTGAAAATATTAATATGTTAATTATATGTTAATCAATGTTAATTTCGCTAAAAAACACTTTACTTATTTTTGTATGTATTTTTCATTATGTGTGCTGTGTTTGTATGCTTAATTATTTTCTCTCTCTTTTTAGATTCCTATAATAAATTTCGCTATAGTTAAATTTCGTAGCATTAAATTTTTACACACAGGTAAGTTTGTGTGTTCCTATAATATATATTTATTGATTTTTTTTTTAGATTTATAGGCAAACTGGTGTAGCAAGGTAACTTATGACATTAGGTTGTGCAACATCAAACAGAAAGTCACAAATGAGAACGGCATGACGAAAAGAACGGCCACAAAAGGGGGTCACAAATCATGTTAACACCGTAACTATGGGTAAATGCTTATAATAAATGTATATAGTTAATTATCCAATAAATGCCAGTTACCATGGTGATTAGAATTTATAGCCAGAAATACAAAAAAATCAATTTATTATTAAACAACAAAATTAAAACAAGAATGATTTATTTGTGGGTGGGAAACATGACCTTGGTTTCTTTGACAACCCCACCGGCACTTGAGTGGGATTTTGACATTTGTGGCTTCGATTGTCCTGTGTCCCATTTCGTCTTGCGCATTCTCATTTCGGATTCAATAATTTTCGTTGTGGCGGTTTTTTTGGGGTTTCGTTGTGGTGATGCTTGGCAGTTGATCCAATCGCTTCCGCTCCGCCGCATCTTGGGCCTTGGCGAGCACCTCGTAATAGGATTCCTCTCCGAATCGATATGGATCATAAAGTTCCGGTGGGTAATTTGTTCCCGTCTCATCGATTTTC
>CAUHTR010001723.1:0-29331 GCA_959609185.1 Schmidtea polychroa | reverse complement strand
CATGAATGTCAATGGGAAGAAATTTAAGCAAGCGCTGGTTAACGGTGGGTTTATTCAACTGTATCATCATCTTTCAGTTTCGGTATTTCTGATTTAATACCAAGATATTTAAACAAATTATCTATTTTTTCATTTAAAATTCTAAATTCATTTTTATTTTCTTGATTTAAATTTTTTAAATAATTTTCAATATTAAAATCTGGTTTTTTTATAAAATTTTCAACATTTTTATTATTATTAATTCCTCCTCCGTATTGATTTATTAATAATTTAATATTTTTTTCTTGAAAAATATCACTTTTAATATTTTTATTATAAAATATTCTGTCTTTTTTAAATTTTTTAATATTTTTTCCATTAAAATTTTTAAAATTTTTTCCTTTTGAATATTTAAAATTTGGATCATAATTCTTTCCTTTATAATTGGGATTTGTTTTAATTTTTAAAGGATCTTTTTTCATATTATTTGATTTTTCAATATTTGATTTTCCAATATTTGATTTTTCAATATTTGATTTTCTAATATTTGATTTTTCAATATTTGATTTTTCAATATAAATTTTCTTTCCTTTTGCATTTGGGTGTTTGAAATTAGGGATATAATTTTTCCCTTTATAATTCGGATTTCTTGTTGGATTTTCTTTTTGTTTCTCTGGTTTTGTGTTTTTCTGATTATTGACTTGAAATTTGTATGATCGGCTCAATATTCGCTTTATCAAAGCTTGTGATTCTTTATTGCGATCATCATTCGATATTTTTGGGTTTTTTATCACATTAATGATATAATCTGATGTTTTTAAATCATATTTTTTAATGAATTGGGCTAAATTAGTCCATATCTTCAGCATTTCTTTTCTCGACGATTTCTCAATTCCACTTCCAAGATAGTCATATATTGAAATTATTTCAAAACAATTCTTTTGAATCCAGTCATCGATCTCTGCCACAGTGCCATGAATGTCAATGTGAAGAAATTCAAACAAGCGCTGGTTAACAACACAAGCGATCTCAGAGACGTCATCAAGTGTTTCGGGAAGAGTTCTCTTTTCTTTGTATACATAAACATGTCCCTAGAATCAGGTTATCTGGAGAAAGGGATGTGAAATGTCAAAAGCACCGCGGTTCTTGTGGCGTCAACATAAAGACCACATATGCCTGGAGCATGCACAGTGCAAGTAACAAAGGCATGACTAACAAAGGCAGTCACATGAAATTTCAGTATGATTTACATGGCAATCATTGAGAGAGTAAAATATTCAGTGTCTATGAGTGTGTGTCTAAATTCTCATTGGCTGGGACAGGAAAATATTCATTCTCTTTATTCTCTTTATTCATTCTCATTTAAAAATCTAAAATTTGTCACAATTATTATAAAATTTTCAAAATCAATTTTCAAAATCAAACTCAAAATCTAATATGCAAAACAATAATAATAATAGTGTTTTAAGAAGTCTTTTGACTAATGATAATTTATTTATTTATTATATTTTATTCTTTCTTTCTTTTAGATGTATTCGACTGGTATGAAGTCACGGAGAGTGAGTCGATTTTAAAAGTCGATAAGATCTTTGGTAAATTTATTATTTTAATTTTTTTTTATGAAATTAATTTTATATTTTAGAACCCATTAGTGACGACGATGACGTCGTGTTTATTGGAGAAACAACTGATAATGAAAATGCTGGACATGAAAGTAAATTTATTTTATTTGTACATTATTTTTTTTTAAATATTTAGATTTAAATATGGTGGACTTGGATGCTGATGATGATGCCTCAATTATTATTATGGACAATGCCCTCAATTTTGAGGAGGAACTCTCTGTGGACAATGCCCTCATCGAGGACGAACCCACTATGGAAAATGCCGTCAGTTATAATGAGGTTCTCTCTGAAGAGGAATCTGATTCCGACATGGAATCTCAATGTAAGATTTAATTTATTTATATTTTATATATTTTTTAAAAATAATAATAATTTTCGTAATCACTTTTTTAAACATTTACATATAACTTTTTGTAATACTTATTATGTTATTAAATTATTAAATTATGATGATATGACGAAAATATTATGAAAATATTATGAAAATGACGAAAATTATGAAAATTATGAAAATGATGAATATTATGAAAATTATGAAATTATGATGAAAAATATTATGAAAATGACGAAAATAATGAAAATGACGAAAATTATGAAAATGGTGAATATTATGAAGAAAATGCTGAAAACGATGAAATTATTATGCAAATGTTAAAAAAGTGATTACGAAACTATAGTTATAAAATATTCCTTGTAGCTTGCAATGTGCATCTACAATAGTTAAAATAATAATAATAATAATAATAATAATAATAATAATAATAATAATAATAATAATAATAATAATAATAATAATAATAATAATAATAATAATAATAATAATAATAATAATAATCAGTCCCCATCCAATGTAGTCTCTCTCTCTAATATTTAACCTATTTAATATATTCTCTCAAATATTGAATTATAAGCTATTTTCTATTTTCTATTTATCATCATTTGTTATATAGTTCATTTGGAGTAAATAACAAATGATGATAAATCCTTATAGATGTAACAAGTCATATATTTTTCTATATCGTAAAAGACAAAAACTTTAATGATAATATTTATCAGGTCGACTATATCCGAATTATTGCTAATCATCAATTGGCCATAGCGAAGAATGTCATCATGACATGAAAAAATATTACAGAACAGCATTCAACGCTTCAACTTTTTTATATGCCCCAAATGCATAACTTGCGAAAAAATAAAATATAAGGCATTTTTTAACAAACACCGTAATCACTTAGGGCAATTTTCGAGACCAAAAAATGAATTATTTAGAAAAGTAAATAAAAAAAATAAAAAAAATTTACAAAAAGATATAAAATATATTATTTAAAAAGATGATATTAAAAAAGATGTAAAATATATTATTAAAAAAGATATTAAAAAAGATTGTATTATTAAAAAAGATTGTATTGATGTTAAAAAAGATTCTATTAAAAATATTATTAAAAAAGATATTAAAAAGATCTTATTAAAATAACAAAATGACCTGCTGGTTTAATTAAAAATTCGATTCCTAATAAATTATCGCGACCAGAAGTGATAGTCATCAGCAAAGATGAATGTGTAGCTTCAACATCGTTTACACAACAAGCACCATTTACACAACAAGAAGTGATAGTCATCAGTGATGATGAATGTGTAGCTTCAACGTCTTTTAACATAAATCAAATAGGCGGATCTTTGTTTGAACCTGTTGTAGAATCCGATTTGAACGGATCGCGAAAAACGTTAAAGTTTGACATAAAGAATGAAAATTTAATAAAAATAGCCCTAACATCTAAAATTGAAGAAAGGCTAATGCCGAAATAGAAAAGATGGGCAAGGTAAAAATCCAATTCACAATTTTAATAAAATTTGAAAAAGATGGGGAGATCCGGGATAATTATTTTTTCCAACAATGCACAAGTTTTTACCGATAATTACTGAGCAATTTACTTATTTAGGAAGCGGGTGGAGAGTAATGAATATCTTAGAAATTGATTTTATTTTAACGAAATTCGCACCCGTTAGTAGATTATCCGGACATAGTTATATAAAAACCCCATCAGCATTAAAATTAAAACACGCAATAATTAATGTTAAAAACAACGACCATAAGTGTTTCTTGTATAGCATTCTTGCACTTTTAAAAAGAGAAGAAATAGGTCGTAATCATCAAAGAGCCGCCAAATATTACGAATTTTTACATCTTTTAAATTATGATGAAGACACACATTGCACGATAAGACTGTGTAACATTCCCAAATTCGAGAGGCAAAATCCTGACTTAAACTTGTGTATAAATGTTTTAGCTTACAATCCGTCCAGTTCTGATTCTGATATTTCTGAGGATTATGTAGCTCACCACCCTCATCTTAATATTATTCATCGCTCCAAGGTTATAGACGGTAGGCCGATTTATTTATTACTTTTGAGTAATAAAGATAAATATCATTAATTGAATTATGTAATGATGATAATCCTCTATATTTAAGGATTAAAATAACACATGAAACTATCTTCAATGACAATAATCATCTAGATAAGAAACATAATCCTTTAATTATTACGTAATTAAATAAAAAACGTTAATCCTTTAATTATTATGTAAAGGTATTAAATATCAAATTTAAGCCTTTAATTATTATGTAATTATTAAGAAGGATCAATAGTATATAAATGATTAGTTTTTTCTTTTTGTCATAACTTACCAATACCAAAGCTTGTAAGATTTTTTTTTAAATTATTAACCTTCAAATGGTATTCATTTGTACCAACGCTAACCGCGTTAAGGACAAAAATGTCTACCATATATTTTTGTATCAAAATGTAACAAAAACAAAAATTTTTTTAAGTTCATTAGTTTTTTATTTACATTCAAATATATAAAACAAAAATAAAAATTCAAAAAACTATTCAAAATTTTAACCAAAATAATATAAAATGAACTTGACATAATAAATTTCTTTAATTTTTCAATTATTATGACAAGCAGAACAAATATATTTTACATGGTTTTTGCATACATAAATGAAGAGTAATTCGTTCTCATTACGGGTTTTTTTATGTATTATGTCAGAGGGTTTTTTGGTGATATATTTTAAAGGGTGAATGTTTGCATTTATTTTTTCCATTTCGGAAATAGCAGAGTCGGCATCAGTTTTGTTTTCGATGAGATTAAAAATAATATTGTTTATAAACTGTTTATATTTACGTATATCATTATTTGGTATTTTATTTTTAATATAATTATTAATAATTGTTTTAAGTTCAAGGGTCATAGAAGGAATGTGGGGTGTGGTGAGGGGGTGTCGCGTGATGAAGTGTTCAATGAAGTGACAGATGAAGAAAGCTGAGTCTGCAGGCACACTGCAGCGAGGGTATTCGGGTTCTATTAAGTCGATGGATATGGGCAAGACAATTTTCTGAAGGTCTAGGATGGTTTCAAGTAGGCTATTGGCGAGTTTTGAGTGTGTAAGAAGGCTGTTGTCAATTAATGGGTCAATGAGTACTGCGAGTTTTTGTTTTTTATCGAGGAAGAAAAAGAACCAACTGTTTTGTCCATTGGACATGGGTATGATAATTTCATTCCACTCTGCAAATTCATGGAAGGGGAAGGTTGAAAAGAAGGTTTTATAGTTATGTTGGATGAGGGCGTTTCCGATGAAAGGGTCGACGAAGATTGTTGATTTTTTCATGGCGAAGGAGAAGATGTAAGCTTTAATTGAGTGTTGTGACCATCATGCGGATTCATTGTCAATGTTAGGTGCGAAAAGTAGGTCATCAGGTAGTGGTCGTTTGGTTGTTTCGCTATCAGAGATGTGGAACATGCTTTCTTGGGTTTCAAGTAGTGGGCCAAGAAGGTTCTCATTATTCAGGTCATGTATCTCAATACTGCATTCAGCGGAGGGTGGAGGTTTAGTGAAGACGTGGGAGTATGGAAGCGGGTGCATGGAATTAATATGGGCTTTGATGTCCGTGAAGGGTATCCATAGGCCACAAAAACAGTATACTTCCTCATTGGGGTCATATGTATATTTTTTGTGTGACTTAGCCATGTGCTGCGTGATTGTCTTTAAGGAAGAGTTAGGGTCATGGTGGATCAAACATCTGGCACAGGTTTTGTTATAGATGTGGCAGACTATTTTGTTGGATGGGGCAATCCTGGTACTAACGCGTTTAAGCAGCTTACGGTCAGTTTGTATTTGGTGATCAAAGTGGTCAATATGGTTAATAATGTCCCTAAAGCGGAAGAGGTTCATATCAAATTTTCCTATTCCTCCAAACTTAGGTCGACATTGATAGCAGTCAATAAGGGATTCTTGGTCAAAGATGATGTTATGGATGTCTTGGGCATGGCTGATTAGGGCGGTTCTATCGTATAGGGAGATGGAGATTGAGTCGCAGAGAGGGACTTTGAAGTTGGGTCTGCATCTGCATTTGCCTCTGTTGTCAAGAAAATATAGAGTAGTATTATTTTGAAGGTGTTCAGAGTCAGTTTTTGGGGTCGTGGTGTTACGTTTTTTAACTAGCTTCTTGAGGCGTTTAGGGGTGAGAAAGTCTGGTGTTCGTTGGGGTATTTGGTCAGTTACAATTTGAATTATTTTGCCTTGGACGTCCATTTGTGAGTCCAAACGTAGGAGAGCCTGTGCCTCTTCGAGAAGGGCGGTATCTTTCTTATTGGGTGGTATTGTTTGCTTGGTAATGTTTAGTGGGGCAGCTGGGGTTGGGGTTGATGTTTGGAGGGCAGTTGGTGTTATGGGTGAATGAGAGGAGGTGGTAGAGTTATCCGAGAGGATTATGTCATCAAAGTCAGAGGTTAGAGACGCGTTTTGCGTACGACGAGCGGGATGCGGGGGAGGGGGTGTATTTTCGCAATCAGAGAACAAATTGGTGGTACTGTTTAGGATCAGGCGAGGGGAACAGTCAAGATCACAGGATGCAGGTCTCTGACCACAGATAAGATGGAAGGATGATGGTGTGTCGTTGAGAGGAGAGGGTTGACATCTAGACGGAAGGATAATAGATACTTCAAGGCAGGGGTCGGTAGGTATACAGTTTTCTATATGAGAGTTAATTGTCTCATGATTATTGATATTGGTAGATTCATTATTATTTTCATTATTATTATTATTATTATTATTAATATTATTATTATTATTATTATGATTATTATTATTATTATTATTATTATTATTATTATTATTATTATTATTATTATTATTAGTGTTATTATTATTATTATTATTATTATTATTATTATTATTATTATTATTATTATTATTATTATTATTATTATTATTATTATTATTATTATTGGTATTATCAATATTATTTTTGTTGCTAATATTATTATAGTTTTTATCATTACATTTAGTATTACTATCATTACTAATATTAATAATACTACTATAATTATTATCATTATTATTTTCAACATTATTATTATTACCAGTTTTATTATTAATCTGGGAGTTAGCATCATTTTTATTATAGTATTTAGTGTTAGTCTCACGTTTTTTGATACCTGCCTTAATACTAGCATTAAATTTATTATAGTAGAAGTATTTGTATTTTATCTTATACATGAGGTTGAGTTTATGGGTACGTTTGTCCTTACTTATTGGAGTTGGGGAGTTAGAGGAATGGGGAATTGTTATCTTAGCGTGACTATCAATAGGGATTGGAGTAGCAAGAGTTGGTGTATTTTGGGTTGGTTTAGGGATGGGTTTAGAGAAGTGCGGTCTTAGTGAGGTATTAGTGTTAAGAGGTTTTTTAAATGGTTTTTGGGGTACACTATTTAGTTGGATAGTTGGGGGTTTAGTATTGGGGATGTTCATTTCTGTGGTGGAATTAATGGGGATAGTTGGATTAATTTCTTTGGTATGGGGCTCATCTATAATATTGAGATGGGAAGTACTATCACGGGCAGTAGGTTTAGCTGTGGGCAGGGCAGAAGGCGTTGTTTGCTCAAGCGTTTCAATGGTCTGCATTACGGATAGATAGTGATTTGGATTTTTCTTAAACTTACTCCAGTGAACGTTCGTCAATCTATTCAGTTGTTTCTTAAACATTTTATTGTTATATTTAGAGCTATTGGACGTGGGGGGATTAGTAGTGCGGGGTTCACTGGTAGGGTCAAGATTACTAAGGGCAGTGTCTAGGTATGCGAATCGGCCTCAGCATTTAAAATTCTGTTAAGTATTTAGAATCTGTTCATTCGCGAATTCATAATAATCATAATAATCACACATAATCATTTTATTTTCATATACATGTTTATATCTACATCGAGCTGCTTCCATTTGTGCACGACATACTTGAGATCGATAATCAGGGATCATAGCAGTCATAACACCTCCAGTACTTTCAGTAATATTAAACAATCTCGTAGCTGAACTCTTCTCAATCATTTTATTTGGAACCTGTCTTTGTGTAGCTACACATAAATTGATCTCATATTATTCCTTTCTGAACACAAAACAATATCGATTCGGCCATTTTGATCTTGAGCACATTTCAACAAATTTGTTTGATCCATATTCAATTCACCAGGTACAGATTGAACTAATTGTCGGTCTCGAGATAATGTGATTAGAGAGAATCCATTATCCAGAACTTTAAGAGATTTGCTAGATCTGATAACACCGTCTTTACAAATAGTTTCTATTTCCATTTTGCTGCGGGTTCTATTCAACCTTGCCATTAAATCATCGAGATCCATCAATTCCCCGTTATATTTAGATTCATAATTTGTAACTTTGTTACTTTCCATAAATTCCAACCAAAATCGAAGAGAACTCCTTCAACAAACTTCAATTCAACCTTAAATCCATTCGAAATCGATAAATCCTCTTGCTCGCGTCTGTGTGCGCACACAGCCAAAAACAAAGAAAAGAAAAGCGCACACAGACGCGAGATCAGATTAAAATTTCCACCCTCTCAACTTTACGCGTCTGTAAGCGCACACAACCAAAACAAAGAAAAAAATCGCACACAGACGCGAGACAAATAATAATTAACCATCCTCCCCCCTTGACACCTTAGTGTCAATCTCAAATCCCCATCAGCTTCTCCTTCTTCTTTTAGACTCAAACATAATTTGAAGATACATTCCCGTGTCAGTTTATCCCTTTTCCCCTTCATTTCTTGCACTTCCCTCGCCATTTTATTCCTTCTCCCCTTCATTTTCTGCATTTCCCTCGCCATTTTATCCCTTCTCCCCTTCATTTTCTGCATTATGGCTCAATCTCCAATAACCCTCACAAACCCATCTTTGTATTATATAAGCCGCCGCGCCACGCACCTTTTTTGAAAGATCATTGTGGATTCTCCATCCACCATCGCTATACTCGGCCAAGCAGCTGTCCATGTTCAGTTTGTTTAGGTGTAATCTCTCCATTATTCTTTCTCCCTTTTCCGCCAATTCAATATTCCACCCTTTTCCCTGTTGCATTTCATTTAGTGACCAGTTTTCACTTAATGTTTTTATAAGCATTTTTACAAAGTCGTTCTTTGATTGCTTCGTGTTTCGATTCCCCAATCGACCCCTTGTCTTTCATGTGCATCTTTAGAGGCGTGCAAGCGAGTTCCAGTGATCCTTGTTGTTTGAAACTGTTCGATGATTCGTTCAATTTTTCCAAAACTTCCTTGGCCCCTTGATCATTATCACGTACAGTTTCCCATGATTTCCCATATACCATACTGGTCTCCTTGTTTTGCCTCTCCCCTCTGGAGTCTTCTGCCCCTTTTACATTATCACGTTCTTCTTTTAATCGATTAACTTCCCCTTCGTCGACCTGCATATCATTAACCGCCGCCTCGGGCGTTAAATCCTTTGATTCTGGTTTGTCTTTTTCCCAATTACTCATCACTTCCGTTGTCTTCGGTTCTACAATTTTATCGTCAGATAATTTTATGATCTCACCAGCCCGGCAAGCCTCATCTTGCTTTTCCCCCGTATTCATTTTTCCTTGAACATTTTGTGTGATTGTCATAACGTTAACTAATTCGTTAGTTCTTCCAGAATTGAATATTTGACCATCTAAATGACTCTGAGCTCCTTGCTCTTCATTAGATGCCTTACTCCTGTCGAGTGGCGTGTCCTCAATTCCTCGAGATGCCCGTAACTCGTCATTGAACATTTCAGTTACCGCAAAATAACTCTGAACCGTCCTCATTGATGCGTTTTCATTTAGTAATTCGTTGTGTCTCTGCTTACATCCGGTAACCTTGCAGAAAGATTCTTTACGACATTCCTTGGCCATTTGATTTCTTTTGAAGCAATTCCTGCACAGTTTCTTTTCTTCGATGACTCTCTTCCTTTCTGAAATTGTGAGTTGCTTAAACTTGTCACATTGGTCTAGGTAATGTTGACCACCACATTGTACACACACTGATCTATAGCCGTTAGAGTTATTCACCTGTATAACCGTTCTCCTTTTAACTCTGCCATCTGGTTGCCCCGTAAAATGCGTCCAGCCTCCTGGATTGAAGCTTTCTCTTTCTCTAGACACACCTTCTACTCTTGACACATCATAAGCCCTGGTGCATGGTTGAGTCCCATACACAACCTCGTTAGTGGACCTTAGGATCTCCGCTTCTTGTTGTATCCATCTTCTCAAATCCTCTATCGTCTCCCGCCATTCCTTTTCTATTTTCTCTTTCTTCCATTTATACACAAGATCCGTTGTTAACTTGCCCAAACACTTTTGAAACAGATATCCAGTCTTTAACTCGGATTCTTTCCCAGTGGATTTAAATCGCACGGTGACTGTTTCTAATAATCCAACAAATAAGTCAAGATCCTTCAAATCTCCTTCTCGAATTGGCCTGAACTGGTCCATCTCCTCTAACATTGATAAATATATCCTTTCATCTCCACCATATCGCCTATCCAACTTCTCTTTTGCCATTTGATAAGCCTCTGCCGAATATCCTAGATTTTCAATTAACTTTAATGGCTCTCCGTGAAGGTACTTGTGCAGGTGAAACATCTTTTCAACCTCATCACCTTCCGCTTCGTCAACACATGCAGTAAAAGCTGCTTTCCATGGTTCGTACTCTTTCATCTTGCCTTCAAAAACAGGGATTGTAATTTTCTGTAGACTTTCCAGTTTTCTTTTATGCACGGAATTATTCTTCTTGATTGTATCATCATTCCCTTTTCCTTCTTTTCCATAAAAGATTGATTTGCTTTTCTTTCCATCAATGCCCCAATTATTTGATGTTTTTCCTCGATCTCCTGCAGGTCTTTATCTAAAATTGCAGTGATGTCCAATCTATGCAATTTTTCACTGATCGTTCTTAGATCTCTTAATTCTTCATCTAGACTCTCCTTTAGATCTTCATATTCTTCCAACCATTTGCTAACATCCTTACCCTTTATATCATTCAGAATCTTATTTCTCAATCTCGTTAATTTTCCTTTTTTCATTCTCTTTTTCCACAATTCTTCTTCTAAAATCTCTTCGTCATTGCCCCCGCACAGCCTGAGTGACAAATGAAGTGTCGACCCTACTTGTATCCTATAATCATTCAATCTTCTTTTATTTTCTAACTGCTTTCCTGCGTATACTAACGTTTGATAATTTTCCGGAATTCCTTCTTTGTCCTGGATTTTTCCTTTTACCTTTTCAATTGTGTCCTTCCATTTAACGTCCAGAGTAATTGTCTTACCAGTAAGAGTTTTGACAAATATTTGACTTTCCCATCGCAACTCAACCCCCATTACCCCGCTCGCCCTCATCCTTGACTCAGCTCTGTTCTTTACCCTGTTCCCCTGGCTTCCCCCTTTAAGAGTGCTGGGGCCCATAGCAGCACTTTCCCACGCTCGGTAGGGAAGGGAGGATGTTTAATTTTACAAAAGTATTATAATATATACATAATATGCATGAACAAGATTTTTTATAATACATATTAATTACCAAAATATTATTAATTACAAAAATATTATTAAACACATAATAAACATAATATTTACATAATATATATAAACCCAAAAAAGACAGTTTATAATACATTTTAATTACCTTGTTCCGGCTGGCTAGCCGGAACCACGCTCTGCTACCATGTTCATTCGCGAATTCATAATAATCAGAATAATAATCATCACACATAATCATTTTATTTTCATATACATGTTTATATCTACATCGAGCTGCTTCCATTTGTGCACGACATACTTGAGATCGATAATCAGGGATCATAGCAGTCATAACACCTCCAGTACTTTCAGTAATATTAAACAATCTCGTAGCTGAACTCTTCTCAATCATTTTATTTGGAACCTGTCTTTGTGTAGCTACACATAAATTTGATCTCATATTATTCCTTTCTGAACACAAAACAATATCGATTCGGCCATTTTGATCTTGAGCACATTTCAACAAATTTGTTTGATCCATATTCAATTCACCAGGTACAGATTGAACTAATTGTCGGTCTCGAGATAATGTGATTAGAGAGAATCCATTATCCAGAACTTTAAGAGATTTGCTAGATCTGATAACACCGTCTTTACAAATAGTTTCTATTTCCATTTTGCTGCGGGTTCTATTCAACCTTGCCATTAAATCATCGAGATCCATCAATTCCCCGTTATATTTAGATTCATAATTTGTAACTTTGTTACTTTCCATAAATTCCAACCAAAATCGAAGAGAACTCCTTCAACAAACTTCAATTCAACCTTAAATCCATTCGAAATCGATAAATCCTCTTGCTCGCGTCTGTGTGCGCACACAGCCAAAAACAAAGAAAAGAAAAGCGCACACAGACGCGAGATCAGATTAAAATTTCCACCCTCTCAACTTTACGCGTCTGTAAGCGCACACAACCAAAACAAAGAAAAAATCGCACACAGACGCGAGACAAATAATAATTAACCAGAATCATTTAATTTAAACAACTGATTATTTATGTTATTGATATCTAATATTAATTTATTATTATTGAAATTAATTAAATTTTTTAAATAGTCCAAGGTAATATTATTCTTTGAAGTTTCATTGTTATTATTTTTAATTTTATTATATTTAAAATTATTATTGTTTGGATTAAAATTTTTTTATTTAGATTATTTGATTGTGGGCGATTAAAGTTATTAGCATCATTATATATATAATTTGAATTATTGTAATTGTTATTATCATTATTAGAGGTTTTGAAGTTATAATTGTTAAAGCTGGAATTAGTTTTATAATTTGAATTATTTTTAAAGTTATTATCATTTAACCCTTTAATGCATATGGACTTAAATAAAAGTCCATGAAGAAATGACTCGTAAAACATATCCATGATGATGTGACAAAGCAGAAAATGTGTTGTATATTAATTATGGGAATAGTACAACATGAAGTAACGATATGTAGGACAGATAATCATTTTTTATATAATATTTTATGATTAACATTTGTTTAATTAATGTAAAATTTTGGAAAATTTTAAAACGCTGTTTACGTGGATTTGTATAGATAAGAATGATTTATTGTCATGTTATTATGAATTCTAAAGCTGCTGTAAGACAAAATAAAGTAATTCCAAAAAAATTAAATGGCGCATTTGTTGGAATGCAATGTTTTACTGATGGACTTTAATATAAGTCAGCATGCATTAAGGGGTAATTAAAAACCAGTAATTCATACTTTCTTTATCTTTTACATAAACTCATACATTAGGGGGGTGGGTGGTAGGGAGTCCCCTAACCCCCAAACCCAACCCTAAAAATAATTTCGGACCATTCATATTTTATTGTTTACATACTATTTGCATATTTCAATTAAATTTTACGAATTACTTTTACTTATTGCAGGCAAATGAAACCTCCACAACGTAAAGCTAAAAGTATAGCTCAAATGCGATTCGAAAAAGAAGAAACGAGTTGCTGATACGCATTTGGTATACCAACAGCTGAAATAAGTGACATTAGTGGCGATGAAGAGGAGGAAGAGCTGATAGATATTGAGGCACAACACCTTGCTGAGTACGAGTTGGTAGATATAGATGAAGATGAAAATGAAGAGGCGCCCTGAAGAAGATCTATATGAAACACTGCGTGAGGAATATAGATGGAGGAAGCATGCTCCAGCTGAGCAGAATACGATGTTTGAGGACATGCAGAATGATGATCATGAAGAAGATAATGACATGTACTCTCCTTACGACTTTGCCAAAAAATTTTTTACCAACGAGCTTATCAGTTTGATTGTGGCACAATCAAACATGTACTCTGTTCAGCAGACTGGCAAATCTGCGTATATTACCAATGATGAAGTGGAAAGATTTATAGGTAAGCGGACTGCAGATTGTTTATATTCATTGACTCGTGCAATGTATTTCTTATCGCATTTCAGGGATACTTCTGCTGATGGGGTATTCAGACTGCCTCAAAACCGTATGTATTGGAGTCCGAGTACATTCGTTCCCCGAATTGCCAATTCAATGACTAATAACCGCTTTGACGGAAATCAAAGATTTTTGCATTTCAACGACAACGCCCTGTTACCTAACCGTGAAAGCCCACATTATGATAAACTGTATAAAGCACGACCCCTCCTTGATTACATTCGTAAAGTATGCCTCAGTTTGCGAAACACGGAGCATCAGGCTATTGACGAGCAGATGATACCAACAAAGTCACGTAATCCGGTGAGGCAATACCTTCCTAATAAGCCTTCCAAGTGGGGAATTAAGGTTTGGGCTCGCTGTGGTGTAAACGGATTGTTATTCGATTTTGAAATTACACAGGAAGGCAAATGCCCACCACAGCGCTTTTGGGATTGGTGGAGATGTTGTGTTAAAACTTTGTAACACCCTTCCAACAAGCGCGACAAATTACAAGTTATACTTTGATAATTACTTCAGCAGTATACCTCTTCTAATACAACTGCGTCAATTGAACCTATGGACGGTGTGCACTATTCGAAAGAACCGCACAAAAGGTGTGTGACAAGTTTTTGGAGAAGAGACTGCTCTTAAAAACGTGGAAGAGGGAGTATTGATGGCGAGTAGAAGAAAATTGCAACGTTCTGGTATTGCGGTGGATGGATTCTGGTGTCGTTCAGCTGGCCAGCAATTACCTGAATGCGGATTTGGGAGAACAATGTGACCGATACAACGCAGAAAAGAAAGAGCGTGTGAAAGTCGACTGCCCCAAAATTGTACAAGTGTACAACAAACACATGGTGGAGTGGATTTGCATGATATGTTGGTATCGTTGTATCGGGTGACTTTAAAAACTCGCAAGTGGTATCTTCATCTCTTTTTTTACACATTAAATGTGATGGTAGTAAACGCTTGGATTCTTCACCGAGATCAAGAAAATCGATTGAAAACATCCAAGAAGAAGCGATACACTGTGTTGAAATTCGTAACAGAGGTTGCCGATTGCTTCCTCTCTGTGGGTAAAACTGTGAAAAACTGTGTCTCAAAATAAGAGAAAAAGATCCTTCACGCCAGTTGAAGACATCAGACACGATGGAATTGGACATTGGCCAATTTATCTTCTAACCAGCAAAAGTGTCGACTATGTATGGATCTCAGGAAAGAAAAAGTTGGAACGCACTATGGTGAAATGCTCGAAATGCGACGTTAACCTCTGCTTGACTCATGATCGCAACTGCTTTTATGACTATCACATTAATTGACTGTTGTTTATGTTCTACTACACTCACAGACTTTTCTGGATGCATTGTTAAGTGTTTCCCTTTACTTGTTGTTATTGCTACCCTTAATGCATGCTGACTTACATTAAGTTCCAACGAATAGTGTACTCAAATGCGTTCTATTTACTCATCGAGGCACAATTGTCCATGAGGATACTCTGAGGAATAAGATTTAAGTCAAAAAACTTGAAAAAACCTCAACATACAATTCCATGCATTAAAGGGTTAAATATATAGGATTTGATTTGTAATAATTTGTATTAAAGGTTTTAGAGGGATTATTTAGTTTTGAATTATTATTATATAAATCATTTAAATGTGAGTAATTAGAATTATTATTATATCTTGAGATTTTTTTATAATTATTATAAGTATTAGAAGCATAGTTATATGAAGTATTATTGGCATTGAAATTATTATCATTGTAATTATTCGTTTCAGAGTTACTATGGGATTCAAATCCTTTGAAGTTCGGCTTATTATTATTTATTCTTGAGGGAATAAAGGCAGATTTTTTATAATTATTATAAGTATTAGAAGCATAGTTATATGAAGTATTATTGGCATTGTAATTATTATCATTGTAATTATTCGTTTCAGAGTTACTATGGGATTCAAATCCTTTGAGGTTCGGCTTATTATTATTTATTCTTGAGGGTATAAAGGCAGATTTTCCTTGGGGGAGCTTAATATGCGCTGAACTGGGTCCAAGGAGAGCATCTCTATAGCTGGGCTTATCTGCATTAGAAAATTTACCTCCCCTGTCAATAGGCATATATTGCAGGGTAGGATTTACAAAGCTATCTACAATTTTTCTGTATTCATCTTGTTCTGGGGTGATAGTATTATTAGCTGAATTTTGGGCTCGAAAAGAAACATGCTCTGTATTGTTATAAATCTTATTATATGAGTTATTATTATAATTATTATTTAAATTAGTATAGGGGAAATCAAGATAATCTCGCCTGTTTATGTCCAGGTCCTCCTCTGTTTTCCTGACAATTGAGGATAGGAGTCTGAGGGCCAAGCGGTCGCCTTCCTGGCTATGGTCGTTAGCTTCGATCAGGACACTAGTGATGTACCTAGTGGACTCAGTCTGTTCGGCTCCAGAGAGACTCATAATCCTGCTCCAGCTTCTTCCGCATTCCTCATTGTTTTTTGGGCTTCCTATTCTATTAAAAACGTTGTAAATTAAATCAATATCCATGTAGAATAATTTTATCTGGCATAGCTGATATATCTTCTCCAGCAGGGCTAGGGCTCTCCTGTCCATGTAGGTAGAGCGACCTACTTCGCCACTGATGGCTTTGCTGACGTATACAGCATTGCTGGATTCCGAATTCTTCAGCAGGCTCCTGACACTGGCCCAATCCTGTGAAATACGTACGGATGGCGCGTCCTTCCTACAGAAAAAATTTTTAATACAAGAAATATTATCAATAATTTTCTCCGGCTATGGTTTATTTTGATGAATACACCGGCAGATCCGAGCTCTGCCCGGTGCTTTGAATGTTATATAAAAATTTTCCATGCATTTTAAAAGAGTAGTTGCAGCTGGCAATACCACGAGTATGGGCACAACATCATACACCAGAAATATCGCAATGGAAAAAATGGAGAAAGCGTTAATGCTTTAGATAGAAGATCAAACACAAAAAAGAGTACCCATTGATACGGCCGCTATAACAAATAAAGCAGTACGAATTTACGAAAAAATTGTAGAGCAATTACCATCTTCTTCTTCAACTGAAAAGAAGCCAAATTTTTTGACAAGTCATGGCTGGTGTGAAAGATTTAAAATAAGACATTCTTTACACAGCTTAAAATTAAAAGGTGAACTGGCTTCTGGCGATGTAGATGCAGCCCAAGAATATCCAGCAAATTTTGGAGAAATTATTAACGACAATTCATACACCCCTGATCAGGTTTTCAATGCTGATGAGTCAGGGTTATTCTGGAAAAAAATGCCTGAAAGGACTTATGTCTCAAAATTTTATAAATCGGCTAGTGGTCATAAAGCAGCAAATGATCGTATAACAATTCTTTTCTGTAGCAATACTTCAGGAGATTATATTATGAAACCATTAGTGATTAACAAATCAAAAATGCCCCGTGCCTTTAAAGGAGTAAAAATCAAAAATCTTCCCGTTTATTGGAGGGCTAATAAGAAAGCGTGGGTTACTGCTGCATTGTTTACTGAATGGTTTCATGAATGTTTTATCCCAGATGCCAAAAAATATTTAGTTTCAAAGGGATTGCCTTTTAAAGTGCTTTTGTTAATTGACAATGCGCCGGGTCACCCACAAGATCTAGAATATGAGAACATTGAAGTAAACTTTTTACCAAAAAATACAACTTCATTTTTACAACCATTGGACCAAGGCATAATTTCTACTTTTAAAGCTTTGTACATAAAACGAGCCTTTACATATATTTTGGAACAAATGGAGAAAAATGAATCTTTAACAGTTATTAGTGCTTGGAAAAATTTTACAATATTAGACTGTGTGAAGCATATCGCCTTATCATACACTGCGATTAAGCAAACAACGCTCAATAGCTGTTGGAAAAAATTGTGGCCAAATGTAGTCAAAAATGAACATTCCATTTCAACGTTAAATGATGAATATTCGCAGATAGTACAGATGGCGCATTCATTGGGCGGAGAAGGTTTTGATGATTTTACTGATGATGATATCGCAGAGTTAATGGCTGATAAAGAACTAAGTGAGGATGATTTAGTTAACTTAGTTTGCGAAAGTGAGTCTGGAAAATCTGATGAAGAGGAATTAGTACCAGTAACATTCACTGCTAAAGTCATCCGCGAAGGACTCGCATTGGGAAGAAAGCTGGGTAATCATTTTATACAAAATGACACAAACGTAGAAAGGGCTTTACGATTCCAACGTGACATAAATCACTGCTTGGCTCAATATGAAGAAGTTTACAAAGATCTTACAAAAAATTCGAAGCAATTGTTAATAACCGATTTTATTACCATCTCTCAGAATGTAAATATTTCTGCTTCAAACATCGAATCGACACAAATAACTTCGAGTGATGAAAATGAATTCCAACCTTCGAATCCGAAAAAAAGAATGAGAGTAATTTCTGATAGTGATGAAGGATAATAAAACACCTTTGGTTTTATTTTTTGTTCTTCTGTTTAATGTATTGTAATTAAATAAAAAAACTGTTTCCGTAATATATTACATATTTTAACCTGTCAATGCATTTTATTTTTATTTCTGTGTACACCTAAAAATATTGAAAAAAATCACAACTGTTAAATAGCAAAATTATGCATTTTCTGCAAGCTTTTCAATTTACACGGTTTTGACTTGAAAATTTTTAATTTTCGATTTACACGTTTTTCTCAGGAACTTATCTATCGTGTAAATTGGGGGATAGGTGTATTTAGTAATGGATAAGATGAAATCCATCACATTTTCAGATGATGATATTTGAATTTGTTAATGATAAATCACGTACTTTATATAGCATTTCATTCTTGAAATCATTTCCAATGTTCATAATCAGATAAATTATATTATATTCAATTTCTGTCATGTATTGATAAAAGTAATTGAAAGAGTCTAAATGAAATTCACAAAAGTCAAGAACGAGTTCCTTAAACGAGTTCGTCGGTGATTGAACATAAAAGCAATCATCATAGTAATATTGGGCAATATACAAACAATGTCTTTAAATCTGCCAGTTCTTTAAAAATTCTAGATTTCTATGACATTCTGACAGAAACGTGGGCTTCGAAAAGTACGAATGCAATTTTTTCTGGGAAATATCGCGAAATAAATATGAGCTTAGAGTTAGGGTTAAGGTTTAGGGTTAGAGTAAGGGTTAGCGTTAGTGTTATGGTTTAGGATATTATTATTATTTCAATCAGATATTATTTTACAAATTATTATTTTCAAGTTCATATTATTTTAAAAGTTGTTCAAAGGGGTTATTCACACGCGGGGAAATATTATTATTACTTTATATTATTATTATTATTATTATTATTATTATTATTATTATTATTATTATTATTATTATATTATTATTATTAATATTATTATTACTACTTCAATAAATAACAATATAAATATATTTAACCTATTACACAATAGATTAAACAAACTTAATACAAAATCAAAATAAATTCATGATAAAAATAAATTTAACCTGTTACATAATAGTTCAACCTATTAACAGTTCATTATTATTATTCAAAGTAATATATTATATTTATTGTATTTAAAATATTAATTATTAAAATCCTTTAACAAAAACTTATAAAATCATTAAAAAGTTTTAAATAAAAATAAAATCTAAACTAGTCATTCTGACGGATTCACCTCTGAGATAGAGAGCCAATCTTAATATCCCAAAATCGTATTGTCAATACTTATCATACTTCTCCGTTTTCACTTCTTCATGAGGAAATATCCAGTAATACAATCTGTGCCCCATCGATACGGGTATCAACAGTTTCAGACGTCCTCCCAGACAATCTTATCACCACACATAACAATAATTAAAGTAAGCATAAACATTATAAAATTTAATGCAAAATTTATATAACACAATTTAGTCTGATCGAACCTAATTTCCCTATCCTCATGGATTGTCCTGATTTTTCTATTCTCCTATCGCTACCTCATGGAAAACGCCTCATCCTATACTAGCTTATACTCCTAACAATTCTCACCATTGCGGGGACATCTCCAGGATCAAAAGATTGGAAGCTTCCTCTACCCTAATGATTTTCTATCATCCAGTTATCAAACTCTTCTCATTCCTGGCATCACAGTATGACCTAGAAAAACTTTCTCGTCACCTCCATCCATTCATTTTTAACTCATTAGTACAAATCTCTGTCAATACGTAATTCCTAATTTTCATTCTCGACATCATACATACACATCGGCAAATCGATTCGTCACTCTTGCCTTAGCAGTTCCCCAAACCTGATTTCATTCTAGACAATCTACAATGCTCATGGATTAACCTTTTTAGATTGTGTAAAAAAGTGGTTTTATTTTTGAGCGACTAATAATGATTTTAGGTCGCTATTTATACTATTTTGGTGTTCCTTTTATTATGGGAATTAAATTAATATATTTATAAGTGTATTCAAGTGTTATTATTAAAACGTTGATAATGTATTGTAAATTGCGTGATTATTATTTATTATAGCAATCGCTAAAAATTATGTATTATTAATCTAAAAAAGCGTTATTAAAAATGTTACTTATTATATTATATGTTATTTTCGTATGTATTATTTATTATCACTAATATTATCACAAATATTATTTTCAAGTGTCATATGTTTTATTATTGCAATTAAAAATTACAAAAGGTCTATAAATTACCCCATCGCTTTCATCGATATTACAAATTACAAATTACAATGTTTTATTTATTATTGCAATCAAAAGTTGATTGTTAAAAAATGGCACATGTTTTTCTTTCTTACTCCTCAATCCCCTTGAAACATATGTTTATGTTTAATTAACAATTAATTAATATATTTATATTTAAATATATAAAAGTAACCCAATTAAAATATACATCAACGTACCCCCAAATAAAATATACATCAATAAATAAGGTTCAAAGATTAAATCATTAAACATGATCAAAATGTCGATAATCACATCGATAGGTCAAATTAAATCATAAATATCAAACAGTTAGATTTGTAATATGGTCATCGCAACGACGATCTATCGACACCGTTTACTGGACTGGATTGGATTGCACAATGTGGATATATGATGTTATGAGGGCTCTATGTAAACATTTACCTTGTATTTATTCGGGCCTACTCTATAATACTTTGAGAGTTAGAACTCTTTTATTGCTCGGCCCCTGTCGTCCAACAGATGTATTGTTGAGAAAATCGTTTCAATGATTACATCTTTATTATATGATCTTAACCGAGGATGAAACAATCCTGAATGTAGATCGGATTTTTGGTAAATTTATTATTTTAATTTTTATGAAATTAATTTTGTTTTTAGAACCGATTACAATTAGTGACGACGATGATGTCGTGTTTATTGGGCAAACTGATGCCCTAATGAAAGAGAAAATGATGCTTTATTTGCTGAAAGTAAATTTATTTTATTTTTTGTATATTATTTTTTAAAAAATCATTTAGAGTTTAATGTGGATGTTCGTCTTCAAATTCAAAATAACGCATAATCATTTTATTTCCGAATAATAACAATTTTTCCGTGTCCATACCTAGGAGATAATGTCATCATTGAACAACCTAATGGTCGCATCTCGGTTGATTGGGTAGAAAACTGCTTAATATCCGCAACAGAACGACTTATTATGTCACAAGGCATTTCATATCCATGTTTATATCTAAATCGAGCTGCTTCCATTTGTGCACGACATACTTGAGATCGATAATCAGGGATCATACCAGTCATAACACCTCCAGTACTTTCAGTAATATTAAACAATCTTGTAGCTGAACTCTTCTCAATCATTTTATTTGGAACCTGTCTTTGTGTAGCTACACATAAATTTGATCTCATATTATTCCTTTCTGAACACAAAACAATATCGATTCGGCCATTTTGATCTTGAGCAAATTTCAACAAATTTGTTTGATCCATATTCAACTCACCAGGTACAGATTGAACTAATTGCCGGTCTCGAGCTAATGTGATTAGAGAAAATCCATTACCCAGAATTTTAATAGATTTGATAGATCTGATAACATCGTCTTTACAAATAGTTTCTATTTCCATTTTGCTGCTTTTTCTATTCAACCTTGCCACTAAATCATCGAGATCCATCAATGAAATTATTATGATGAAAATGATGAAAATTATTATGACGAAAATTATGCAAATGTTTAAAAAGTGATTAAGAAATTATAGCTTTAAAATATTCCTTGTAGTTTGCAATGAGCATCTACATCAATTGTAATAATAATAATAATAATAATAATAATAACTTTTTATTCTACACTCTATACCAAATTATATTAATCGTTAATTATATTATTTATATTAATCCGTTTTATAACAATTGGTAATAAATATTTAGATAAATATTCAAATAATATTTAAGGATTTATAATTATTAGGTAAATTATATCCACGATACTGCCAGGCTTCCGGACATTCAAAATCTTGTCATAAGACAATGAAAAAATATTATGGCCATAAATTCTATGGACTCAAATACTATTTATGTCCATCATGTCAGACTTCCCAACATATAAAATATTCTGAATTTTACAAAACCCATAGTAAACATCTTAATCAGTTTATTGTAAAGAAACTTACCCTTTTTAAACAGATAAATAAAAATGTAAATAATGATGCGATTAGCACAGAATATAAAAATGTAAATAAAAACCTAAATAATGATGCGATTAGCGCAGAACATAAAAATGTGAATATCAAAAATGTAAATAATGATGCGATTAGCGCAGAACATATAATTAAAAATGTAAATAATAATCTAAATAAAAATGTGAATATCAAAAATGTAAATAATAAACGGCCTGCTGTTATTCAAGATTCTTGTATACCATCTAAAGTTATTAAAGTTAATGGTGGTGATGAAATAAATAACGAAATAAATATTCAAATGAATAAGCAAATAGGTGAGTCAATACGCGGTTCAGTTGATATAGATGACGAACTAGGGGGCTAGAAAAAATCTAAGGTTTGACGTTGAGAAATGGGGCCGGTTAAAATACAGTTATTATGAGTTTGTTGGTGATGATTGTGTGTTGTCTTTCTTGCGTAAGGTGGAGGAAATTGTCCTGCCATATTACGAAATTAATGGAAAAAGCCCATGCAAACCTTGTCTTTCATTGAAGAATGTGTCTTTCGAGAATCCAGAACCTGTTATCTGTGTAAAAAATTCATTAAAGATAGAGTTAGGGACCATTGCCACTTCACAGGCAAGTATCTTGGTGCTGCCTGTAGGAACTGTAATGTTTCGCGACGAATTCAGAAACAGTTACCGGTTGTCTTTTTTTTGAGGGGGTAAGATATTGCTTACAATGGATTGGAGCCTCTTAATTTCTATGGCATTCCCGGTATGTCATGGGCCTCAGCGCTTATGACATTAACGGAACCCATTGAACTTTTGCAGGACATGGAAATGTTTAATTTCTATGAATTAGGAATACGGGGTGGGTTAACATTTGTTAACAAACATTATGTTGTAAGTTCTGAAGACACAGAACTCTTGTATATTGACATAAATAACTTGTATGGTTTGGCCTTAAGCCAAAAGCTTTCGTATGCTGACTTTGAATGGGTGTATGATGATCTTGATTCTTTCTTGAATGAATGTATGAATGAGGATATTGAAAATCTTCCATATGGGTATACACTATGGAAGTGGATATTGATATCCCTCAGTGTGTGCATGATTTTTTGAATGATTTTCCGATTGCTCCGGAAAAAATGTGCCCGCCAGATTCGAAAGTTGAGAAGCTGATGCTCACGCATTGGCCGAAGAAGAACCATGTTCTTCATTGGCCACTTCTCAAGTTGTATATAGAATTGGGGGCTGTAATTAAATTTAAGCATGCACCCATTTTTAAAGATTATATATTGACCAATACTAATTTGCGCTTAAATTCTAAATGCGAGCTGCATAGGGATTTATATAAACTATTTAATAATAGTCTGTATGGGAAATCCGTAGAAATCCACTGGAAACCTTAAAAACGGATAAATTTGAGGCTATGCAATTCAGCTGAAAAGATGATTGTATATGCTTCAAAGCCGACTTTCATGAAATCAATCAAAATTGATGATGACTTGATTGCTGCACATCTAAATAAGGATTCTATATGTTTAGACAGGCCTAGCTACATTGGCCAATCTGTGCTAGACCTGTCTAAACTGAGGATGTACCAGTTACAGTATATAGAATTGGCAAAATATCGTTGCCGGCGACACCGACTCCTTTTTCTTAGAGATAAAGCACTGTAAGCTTGACACGTTTTTGCCGGCAATGATTCGTGATAATCTTCTAGATACTAGCAATTATGATCCTGCTCATCCGTTGTATTCAAAGAGTTTGGATTCTGTGATAGGGAAATTTAAGGACGAAAGTAAAGGGCTTGGTTATAAGGAGTGGGTTTTCTTGCGCTCTAAGTGTTATAGTTTGTTAGGAGATAAAGCAACACTTAGGGCTAAGGGAGTTCAGCTTGGTAATACTCGCGAAACCTATCATCGTGCGATTGCCAAATTACCAGAAAGGACTACGCCAACCACAACATTGGTGTCAGAAGTGGGATATGAACCCACGCCTCCATTCGGAGACCAGAAAGAGGTGACAAAATGTCAGAAACCCCTGGAATAAAACGATGACAATAGTTTTATCGTTCCCAAAAAACTTCTCAGTTGTGAAACTGTTTTTGGAAGTGGGAATTTGGCTATGGTATCTAGTCTATCCGGAGGAGGTCGGATTCCATCTGCAGAAATTAAATGTCCCAGGAAACGAGTCTCGTGTTGGAAGAAAGTACACTTATCGACGTTTACCTTAAGGTTGTATTGCCGAAGTGCTGTTAAAGTTCTTGTCAGATGGGTTATATGCGTCTCTAAGTCAGGTGATCCGATTAAGATGTCGTCTATGTATGGAACTGCGAAAGGTAGGTCCATTAAGACTTGATCAATATACCTTTGAAAGGTCTGTGCAGAATTCCGAAGGCCAAATGGCATATGCACGTACTCGAAAAGTCCGATCGGAGTTATTACGGCTGTTTTTTCTATGTCAGACTCTCGCACGGGTATCTGATGGTACGCCTTCACGAGGTCGATTGTGGAGAAAATCTTTGCCTTTGAAAGACGGTGAAGGATATCACTAACAAGCGGCATGCTATAGGAATCATGTACCGTAATAGCATTAAGGTTTCGATAGTCACCACACGGACGGAAAGTGCCATCTTTTTTGGGACCAGGTGCAATGGCGATGACCATGGAGATTTAGATAAAGCTTTTTGGTGGCTTGAGCCCCGATTTTGATGAGGAATCAGACATTTTCATTCGAGAAATCGGAATCGATATTGACGATCTGACTAATTTGTGATTTAATATATTTTTTAAAAAATAATCTTTATATTGTTTTATATCGTTTTATTGAAAACTGGTTATAGTTTTCAAGGTTCTTACATATATCCTTGTATATATCCTTGAAATGGTCTTGGCAAAATGTTAGTAACTTTGTCAATATTAAAGATGGTGATGACCACTATAGCTCATTCGAATGGTCTTGCACCAAGCTTCAAAATAAGCTATCGATCGATGAAATAAATTGATGGGAACGATAACTTTTGGCATGCCAAATAGTGGGTCACCGCCAGGACAAAGACATTATTTTTAAAAAAAAATTATATTTTAAAAAATAATAATATGACCTTGATGATTCATCGTCTTTGTTTCAATGACCTTGATGAGTCATATGTCTTTGTTTAAAATTTGACCTTGAAAAAAATTTTTTTAATTTTCCAGCCGGGGGGTATGTCTTTTTGCTGGCGGTGACCAATCCATCTACTACCATATATTGATGTAAACAAAGCTTTAAATGTAAATACTCAATCTTTTAATCACAAGAGAGAACATTGGCTCACCATTTATGTAAAACAAAAACATATTGGAACATTGTTTAGCGTGGTTGAAGTCAATGATAAGGATTTTCAATAAGGATGTATCAATTACAGTACATAGAATTAGAGAAATATATGCGTCAGTTTAGCTGTGTTTTAAATATAGTTGCGGGTGATAGCGAAAGTTTCTTCTTAGAGGTCAAAAATCTAAAGATTGACATTCTTTTAGAGATTAGAGTAAGGGCATTTGATATAGTGAGTGGGTTTTCTTGCGCCCTAAGTGTTATAGTTTGTTAAGAGATAAGGCAACACTTAGGGCTAAGGGAGTTCAGCTTGGTAATACTGAGATAGGGCACCAGTCTTATTTAGACTGCTACAACAGCGTAGTATATACGGTGCCGCAAACGAGAATAGGTACAAGAAATCACCAGCTCTTTACTTTTAAGAACAGTAAAATAGCCTTGTAGAACAACGATGACAAGAGACTATGTGTTTCGACCAGTCAGAGGGGGATTGCCTCTGACTGGCAGTTGTTTGGCTTTTTATATCGCGTCTGTGTGCGCGGTCTGATTTGATCGAGTATTGTTGGTGTGCGCACACAGACGCGAGAAGTAGGTAATTTCTTATAATTGTTAATTTTTATATCGATTGTTTTTTGTAGAAAATATGTGACTTGATTTCTTGTGTTTTGGGTAGAATTGTTTAAACCTGTGAAAATTTTGAATCGATAGAATTCTGGAAGTGTTCTTTGTGGAATTTTTTGGCTTATCGGTTATTCGAAATGAATCTAGAAATGAATCCAGAGTGTGATTATTTAGTCAAAACTGCAGATGATTCTTATACTGAAAATGGTGAGAATGTGGGCCTAATTCTAGTCTGGCATATGGGCATTATTTAGGATTTGACGAAACTGATGATGGTCAGATATTTTCTGATGTAGGACCACTTTTTGGTGGCTTGAGTCCCGACTTTGACGACGACTCAGATCCGGATAATCCTGATCAGATATTCGAAGAGATTGGCCCGCTTTTTGACGATGTTATTTTATCTGACAAATTTTTGATTTGATAAATTTTTTAAAAATAATCTTTATATCGTTTTATATCGTTTTTGTGTTGGCGGTGACCAATCCATCTACTACCATATATTGATGTAAACAAAGCTTTAATTGTAAATACTCAATCTTTTAATCTCAAGAGAGAACATTGGCTATCCATTTATGGAAAACAAAAACATATTGGAACATAGTTTAGCGTGGTTGAAGTCAATGAAAGATCTTTGAATATAAGAAAATTTGATCAAATAAATATTATTTTGTTAGTTTGAACTTTTTTGTATCATCCTACTAGTAAATATAATTTAATTGCATGTGATTAAGTGTTTGGTTTCTTGAATTTTATTGGTTGCTATTTTATTGAAACATTGTTGTGTAATATGTAGTATATAAATGAAAACAATTCCTTTAAAAGTCACTTTTATCAATACAGTAACTTTTGTAAGGTTTATGTAATTATTTATTAATTCTCTTATAATGTTTTCTAGATAATGAATTGCAACAACTTTAATAACATCCACAACGTCAATAGCAAGAATTACAACAAAAACTTAAATAGCAATAACGATAAAATATTTCCAAATAATTCAAAGAAATTAATGCAAACAGGATAAAATGTAAGTATTTATATATTTTTCAGTATTTAAAGGTCTTTATACTGTAATATTTTCACTTTAATTAGATAATAATTATTTTTAAAAATTAAATTTTAATTTATTTTACCAAATTTGACTTAAATTTATTCAAAGTAAAAATTAAAACAATTTTGAATTTATGAAAATAAATTCCGATTTGTAGGATAATAATAATTTATGATTTTATTTAAACCATGTTCTTTATTGAAGGCTTCTCAAGCTTTATTTGTCTATTAGTGCCAAAGTTGCATATATATATGCATCTCAATAAGGACTTTCAATAAGGATGTATCAATTACAGTACATAGAATTAGAGAAATATATGCGTCAGTTTAGCTGTGTTTTAAATATAGTGGCGGGTGATAGCGATAGTTTCTTCTTAGAGGTCAAAAATCTAAAGATTGACATTCTTTTAGAGATTAGAGTAAGGGCATTTGATATAGTGAGTGGGTTTTCTTGCGTCCGAAGTGCTAGCGTTTTTAGGTAACAAATCGAAAGCTCTTAGCTAAGGGTGTATAATTACCAAGTATAACATAGAAGTACTAAATTTTAGTATCAACCAGTATTAAATTGATTCTGGACGTCCCAGGAGAGTAATAGAATATTAAAAGTTTTATTGAAAATTGTGTGAATATAAAGTGTTGTAAACAATTATGGTAAATTAGAATAGACGTTACTGTTTTGAGTTGTTGTATTGTAAATGAATGAAACATTTGAATGAAAGATTTGAATGAAACTACAAAAGGACAAGATATTTTGGATCTTATTGATGAGCATTTGCATTGATGGATGTAAGACTAAAGATCTTCGGTACAACAGAAGAAATCTCAGACGTTTACTATACGATTCATCGAGAAGCTCGTTTCAAAATCACTGTCTGAAAATTTCAAATCAGCAATGGACCAAATAATTTAGATGGTAAATTTCATCAAAACTCGTTCACTTCTACAAGATTCCAGAAAATGACCCAAAAATATATTTTCCATCAATTAGAATACATTCTTCAAGTATCATTTCAAAGAATGATTGTTTAAATAAACTATTATATATCCTGAATATAGCAGATTAAAATTCAAATTTGTACTATATTCTATTTATTTAAAATTTAAAAACTTATGGATTTAAGTTAACACAATTTTATAAAGTTTCAATTTTCATGCTTATTGTTTATTGATAATGAAAATATCGACATATTTTTATGGTTAATAATATTAATTTTTATCCGTAATGAATTTTTAACTCGATCACTTAGTTAATTAAAATTAATAAATTTGCCATAAAATGCCAATTTGGGTCACCCGAGTTATAATAAAAGAGTAACTATTTTATAAATAAATACAAACGCCGTTATAGGTAAAAGTATATATGGGAAATGAGGTTTTTTTAGCAATAGCAAAAATGACCATTGTGTGGGTTACAAGATACCAAAATCATATGTTTCGCGCTGTTTCAAGCGTAAGCTCGAATACAACAATACTGTGGGCGTTACTAACTACCTTCTAACATGGATAAAACCTGAAGAAATGAGCAGGCGGAGCAGGATCAAATAAAAATCCGTTCTCGGGAGCTGGAAACAGAAACACAGCAATGAGGTCGCAAGAATCCAAAAAAGAACAAGAATGAAGACGTCTAATGAAACTCTAATACATCTAACAGAGGGTGGTCTCAGTTACATTGACCCAACTACGACAATGAGGTAAAAATATTCAAATGACCCTGAAAACTAAAAGAATCACGGATTATGAACCAGGATCGAAAAATGTAACTCCGTCGGATTAGCAAATTAACAGATATT
>CAUHTR010001722.1:27500-59987 GCA_959609185.1 Schmidtea polychroa | reverse complement strand
TTGAGTAACCATCTGCATTCAAATCATGTGGTTCTGTATATTCTTGAAAATGTCGTATCACTAGTCATAATTAAATTTTAATTCGTAAATTATTATATTTACAGCTTTGTTTATTTTCTTCTCGTTCAATTGAATCAATTTTCAAGCGTTCGCAGTGAATTTTGAGCACGTCATACCAGGTATTGAGAGAATCCATTATATTCCACGGTTCTTGCATACTAACAACAATTAACGCTAATGTATCAGCAAAATTTGATTCATTTAAAGCATATTTTAGCAAATTAGATAAATGTATGTTCCCGTCAAAAATATAAACGCCTAATTTCGTTTGATCTAAATTAATGTTATTATGATTCCCAATAAAGTCTACTTACCATCTCTATCTTCATCTTTTACATCAATATACTGATATTCTAATCCATAACTTTTTTTAGGGTCATCTGCATTTTTCAGTCTAGAAACTAGAGTAGTTTTGCCGGATTCTGAATCTCCTAAAATAAGTAACCGCCTTTGAGGAGGTAATTTTACAGATGTATTTTCTTTCACATCCTCCAAAAGTTTAGACCTTGGAAAAAATATATGTAAATGAATAAATATAAATTTAAAAAATCAAACCATAAACATTTTCCCTCATTAGTAGGATTTTCACCATAAATTGTTGTCATTTTAAACTCAAATGTTTATAATAATAAATTAATTTATTCAAACAATATATAAGCTTGATTGAAATAGAAATTTGAATAATTTTTATATTTATTTTACCATTTATACGCAAATTAACATAAAATTTTGAAAATTACTAATCTATTATGCTGTACTTTTTTATCCAGATGTTGGGAAACTGTTTTCAAATTTCAATTGTCATAAAAAAAAATATTTTGAAAAACAATGACTACCAAAATGCTTATAACTTTGCACAATGTATATTGAACAGAGGACTTTAGAGTATTATTCAACAGATGTTTTTAAAAGCATAAGTTATTAATTTCATTTAAAATTTTGAAATTATGCGTAATATTTTTATAGGAACTCTAAAATGATGAATAATAATTAGTTAAAAACATTCAAAATCACATATAAAAGTGTTGAGGTCTCGATAAAAAGAATTGAGATTCTCAACGTTGCACTGGTGCACTGAATAAATGGTACGAGTTATGTTTTGTTAAATGTTTTATAATGCTTGTTGTGTTGCTTGTTTTTCAGAGTTAGGAAGAGTTTATCTTTTTAACTTATCAAAGTTTGGATTTATTTTTGGACGAACAAACTAATTTTATAGTGCGTATATATACTATTTTTTTAGCTATAAAAATATTATTTTTATCACCATGCGTGGATTTATCATAAACTAAAAATTATTATATTATATGTTGTGGTTTTATTACTAAAAATTATTGTGTTATTTCCATACTTTGTGATTTTATTATACTGTTGCGTTTTAAAATAAATAAATATTAAAGTCGGTGCTTCTGACTCCCATCTTCTATAAAAAACAATTAAACAAACAATACGTAACATATATTTATATTCAAATTCTTATAATCTACAATTAACAAAACTCCGAATATCGCAATAAAATGCCTATTCTGACTATTAAATAAGTCTCGCTGTAACCGCTTTGGTTCTGCACGTTCTGCGACAATAATCAACTCTTTAATTCTTTGACCTAATTTGATCCTTTTCTTTTCAGTTAATTCTATCTTCTAATTTTAACAATTTGTTGGGCTAGAACTGATCTCTAGACCCAAAATACTAATTGTAACTGAAACGTGTAGGTACACAGCAAGTAAAAAGCACCAAGTATAGTTAAATATTAAAACCTACACCAAATAAACAATATTAACTAAAGGAGAAAGCAACAAAAACATAAATAAAGAAATTAAATAAATTATACAAAAGCAAGAAGTGATGCAAAAATCTAACTCAAAAATAACCAAACAAACATAGAATTACCAAAAACAAACTCGAATAACTTAAAAGACGATAAAAAACAGTAAAACATTCCAGAAAAACCCAGAACATTCTATAAAATGGCGATGACCATCACAAAAGTCATCTAGAACAACAAAAGTTAAGGAAAATAAATAAATTAGTATTAAAAAATAAAAAATCTCAAAAAGAAATTTATAAAAACAGCAGTTAAAATAAAAATTAAATTAAAAGTAAAATAGAATGTTCTGGAACCGTTCCAAATCCATCATGGACGTCAAATTAACAAAAAATAATTAAAAAATAAAAATATAAAAATAAAAACAAAAATTATGGCACAAAAATCGCCATTAAAAATAGCAAAATCGTAAAATAGAAAATTCTGGAATAAAAAGAATTCGAGTTTGTTTTAATGCATCAATACATACACGTGTACAAAATAGGTATATATACCAACACGTTTCGGTCATAAATCAATCTTTATGCCAATATTTTGCTGAAAATTTTTTTTGGAGAATCATTAGTAAGCTTTTGACTTGTTGTAATTTTATGTAATTATATTAATATCAACCTTTTACTTATTAAAGATAATTTTTTTTAAGATTTTATGTTTAGTAATTCTCGACGGATCAGCGGCGTCCGAGTACGTCTCTGATCGGTCCTGCTTATAATTTTAAAATTCGATTTGGAAAATTTCATAGAACATGCACTATCTATATTATATCAATCGATATTATATGTTTTTTTTTTGTTCGGGTCCTTCGGAGGTCGAACTACTTCATGGTTCTGCCATGGAGTTAGGTCGAGGAAAACCTCCGTCTGACTCTTTGTATTTATGTAAGGTCGACCGTAAATGGTTGACTCAACACATAACACTAAGGTTTGTGGAAGTGGTCACAGTGGGGCCATGGAAGCAATATTCTTCCCGACTTTTTACGTAATATACAGTTAAACTCAACACTTAAAATTCTGAACAAATAACTCCACACTAAGGTCTTAATCTGAGTAGAACTCATACCTAAACTTACACAACTATACAAAACACACTAATGTAGCTGGTTGATCAATGATAATATTTTTGGTACACTTGGACATATGCCGAATTAGGTTTGGCAATAGAATCTCATGGTAATTGGAATAATAGAAATGGTAAAATTCTTCGGCCTATGTCTAAGTAGAGCTTAAATTTGGATAGACCTGTGAATAAATCACCGACTTAATGGATCCAACGTAAGGGAAAAGGTTATAAATTTAAAAGAATTCCGAATCTAAATTCTCACTGTAACATATTCATAAAGGTATAAACAATTGATTATAACTTTTATAAATAATTATAATAGCTTGGAGATAATTATATTGATAAATTATAGACCTAAAATTGTAAATTACTGAATATAAAACTACCAACTATAAATTAAAAACCTAAATTTCTAAATTGTAGACTATAAAAGTGTAAAGCATAATCATAAAGTCTAAAATACCGAATATAATATTATAAGTTATAAACTATATAACTATGGATCAAAAATCTAAATTCCTAAATTGTAGATTATAAAAGGGCAAATCATAACTATGAAGTCTGAAATGTAAGATCGTAAAATGTTGAATATAAATTGTCAGCAAAAACTATATAATCATAAAGTAAAAATCTAAACTTCTAAATGGTAGACTATAAATGTATAAATCATAACCATTAAGTCGAAAACATAACGTCGTAAAATATTGAACATAAAATTTAAACCATATAACCATAAATTAAGAATCCAAATTTCTAAATGGTAGACCATGAAACTATAAATCTGAAAATATAAAGTTAGGAAGTAGAAAATATAAAATGGTAAAATGTTAAATAAACGATTTATAAATTATAAAGTGTATAACGAGAACTTCTAAAGTATGAATTTATAAACGGTAAGATATAAAATTGGAAATCGTAGACGAAAACCTGTAAAGTGAAAAAGGTAACATTCGAACTCATAAAATATGAATCTCTAAATTGTGAAAGCCAAAATACGAATGGTAAAATATAAAGTTATATTATCATTATTATTATTATTATTGTCATTATCATTGTTGCTGTTATTATTGCTATTATTGTTCTTATTACTATTCTTGTTGTTCTCGTTATTGTTGTTGTCATTATTACTATTATGACTATTACTATTATTATTATTACCACTACGATCATTTGTTATCCTTGTTATCACCATTTTTACTGTTATGATCATAATTAGTATTACTTACTAGGAAAGCAAAAAAATCGATTATTGATTTTTTTATTCCCATATCCAGATTTGGAGTCAATTCTTTTGCCCAATAAAAACGTTCCTAACCGAAAATCTATATTTAGCAACACCCCCCCCCCAGAGAGACCTTAAGGAAAAATTTAAGACGGGGCTATGACAATCAAGAGTTTCCAGGAGATGGTGAGGATGACTCCGGCGAACCACGCAATTGAATAAATAAGCCATAATTCGCAGAGATTTACCTACATACAGAATACAAATATTTCCGAAAAATTTCCAATTTTCTGCGAGGGACAAATTGCGGGTCCAAATCAAATATAGGGCATGAAATGACATTCCCTGGGAAGAATTATGGGAAGACTACTCCAAGCTAAGCTATTCCCTCTTACTCGATCGAGGTTCATAATGTTATCACCTAAAAAATAAGGAATTAGAAAAATTAAATAAATTACTTGCATGTAGAGCAAACCACTCATAACGAGCACAACCGAAGGAAAGGTAAGCAGACGAAGAGCTTAGTTCGTTGCTAGCGCCTGTCGCCCCAGCGTGCCCGAATTTAGTGGCCTAAAATTGACGATCTAAAAATTCACATTTTATTAACATATAAATTAAAATTTATAAATAGTAATTAAAATTACCACTTAGTGGTAAACAAAATTTTGAATGGAAATGGTTAGTTTAAACAAACGAATTTTGACGAAATTCCTTTTTTTTTGTATGAGATCTTATTCGACTGCTCCTAAGATTATAGATGTTAGTCTTAAAATAAAATATTTTTTTTAAAAGGGAAAAAGGGTCAACAAAATCCTGTGGTTGACGTCGTATCACAATCAGTATAGAGGGGCTTGATTATTATTTTGTAGAAATGTCCTACTCTGACAGCGATAGCCACGAAGAAGCCGACCGACAGATGCTTACCAGACTCCGCACACGGTACATATGGTATCGTATCCATGATTGGAATCGGGGTTTGGACCTCGACAACTTTGGCCCAGTAATCAGGAGTGGGCCGGAACCGGACGCTCCGGCGTGGGTAAAAACAGAGCCCACAAACGATTCTTTGCAAGAGGCCCGCGACCGAGCGGCCATCGAGGTAGAAGCAGCCCAGATGCGATTGAAGAAAATCGACTTACAAATCCGGGCAAACAAAGAAGGGAAAACCGTGGAGGACCTAGAAGAGGCCGAGGCAACCCCGCGGAAGAGGGGAAGGCCTCGCAAGCGACTGAACTGACTCATCGTCAAAAATTTTTTTTGCAAATTATCATTCAGTTGTGACTTAATTAAACTTTAATTTTAGTGATAATTATTTCAGTCCTTTTAATAAATTATCTTGTGTATTGCGTGCTGAACATCTGAAAATATGTTTATTTATAATATTGATTTTATTTTATAATTGAATGAGTAGTATGCTGCAAGAATATAATCGTTGAATTTATCTAGTGTTCAAACTATTGGAAAATTTGCGAAAGGATAGGGAAGAAGCTCAAAAACAGTCCGAGGAGCTCCGCATACGAGTAGACAAGCTCAAGGGACGGTGCCGGGAACTAGAAAGCACCTGGTTTGGTCCCGAGGATATGAAAAAGAAGGTGGCGCAGGTCCTTCAACTGTAGACTCAAGCTGCGCAGGATCAGATGGAGATCCGGGCATTGAAGCTCCAGCTCCGCGCGTTAGAAACCGAGCGCAATGAACAAGTAGTTCACGGAGCCGCCATAAGCCAAATCCGGCCGTTGACTGTGGAACTAGCAGCAATATACCCCCCGGCTGTGAAAGAGAAACCCAAAAGAAAGCGGTTAGGCCGAAATATTCGGGAAAAATTGAAGAAAGATAGACTGGCCGAATACGAGCGGCAAGCGAATTCGTCACTAGCAGCCACGACGGAATTGGCCAGTCCTACCAATAAGCCTGTTTGAACTTATATTCGGTTTTAGGCGTTTTGTAGTATTTTTATGTATTGTTGTAGTCTTCAAATAATATGTTCCTTGTTAAAATAATGCACATTTTGTAGTGATAAAATAATGACTAGTATAGTTTATGATTGCCTGGAAAATGAGAGTTTGTGCATAGGGTTGGGAAAACAATTTTGATAAAGGGACCTGAGAAATCGGACACCCACCTTCTATCGGTAGTCCGTGAACCCATGGAGTGCTCGACAATTATAGTGCTTTGATGCGCTCACTTTTTGCGAGTACTCAACCCTTGGTACAGTACCAACGTTGATCACTCAACGGGTACCAAGCGGAAAAACAACGTTGTATTCTGGGTTACGCTGGTAACAGCACTTAAACATTCAACCACCAGTAACCCACCAAATTTTTCTTTTACCTATTGTCGTTTTGTTCGTCCCTACCTGAGGAAGAATACCGATTGTTTCTGAATTTGAGCTCCCTTAAATAGTTGAAATAATCGCATTGAGTAATGGCGTTTTAACCAACTCATCTCAATTTGACAATCATTGCCTTGCGGCCTTTTTCACTTTCTCGTCGTTGAATTAACTAATTAATTGTCACACCGTGCACTCCCTTGTGATAATCTTTTCCCATTACTCATGCTATCATGATAATGGATTTCCAAAATCACCTTTGTTTACTTAACTCAAGTTTTCCTTAATTAATTAATTAACGATTTTCTGCTTTAAAAGTTCCAGAATTTTGATAGAACGACTTGTATCATCATAATTGGTAGAAAGAAGTCTCTATATAATAAAGACATTAAAATTTTTTAATGAAACAGAAATTCTTCTTGTCTGTTCGTCTATAACAGAAAATTCTCTTGAAAGCTGTCATAACTCGAAAGAATTATCACAACGTTAATGTATATCACTAACACAAACGTAATAATTGTATAAGAAATATTCCGTAGACAGCTGAAATAAAGTATTTCAACTGTATTATGGTTGGAAAACAACAATTTTTCATACTCATGGCGTTATCTCATATATATATATATATATATATATATATATATATATATATATATATATATATATATATATATATATATATATATATATATATATATATATATATATATATATATATATATATATATATATATATATATATATATTATATATATATATATATATATATATATATATATGTGTGTGTGGAGTATAATCAAATATTGAAATAATAATAGTGCAGAGTAACCTGATTGAATTAATTGATGTTTCGGTCTTCTCTTTCATGCAAGCATACATTAACTTTTATTAATTCACGATCTTTCAATCATCTTTCCTAGTAAACCCTACATACGTGATATCCTTACTTAGTCAGAAAATACAAGCTTACGAAGTACACAACCACTAAAATTAAAACAAAATATATATTTTCAATAAAAAGTCAATAGGAAATTATTTATTTAGATTTTGTTTTGGTAATATCTTCGATAAAATTATTCGGTACTTTGTATGTTTCCTTTAGAATAGTCAATATTCTTTTACGTTGATCACCCTGAGCTTGAATGGCGGATACTCCGGATTTGTTCGTCACAAGGCCACAGCTGCATCCGATTGCCTGCTGGATTTGAGTGCATAGATTTTTCACATTGATCTGAAATACTTCAACACCTTCGATACGAGTTATAATTTTGTTATTTTTACTGGTTGATTCCATACGAATTTTAGGAGATTTCATATTTTTATAGTTGATAACTTCGTTACTGCAATCGAATTTCATTGCGATTCCAGGAGTCATGTTTCTATGCAACCGCTCGAATAACGTTTTCCAGGACAATTCCGATATCGATTCCTTTGAATTGCAACATGCAGATTTCAAAACATCATCCAACAGAACCATATCTTTTCGTATGCTCTGCAGTTCATTCCGTTTAACATATTCCGTAACTAGTTCTCGTAATTTTCCGCAACTGATTGTATCTGATTTCTGAAATCCTTCAAATTTTAAAAGATTCCAGGTTTTATCGGTAACGAAATAAATTTCTTCGATTTTAGGAAACGAGAAAATCTTTTCCTGATCATCACTTTCTTTAATTTCTTTGTATGTGAGGTACGGAGTAAATCGTAACTTTTCATGAGTACGATCAATTGACTTAATAGCTGCAATTCCTTTACCGAGATTAGACAATGTAAGAATCCCCTCAGTTTCCATAGCTTGAATAAAATTTCCAAACTTTTTATATTTGGTTTTTTTAATGTCTATTTTAAAGTTATCGGGACAAAATCGTAATACATGATTAGCATAAAATAGATTTAATATAATCGGTAAATCTCTGTCTTTTAATGAATATTTGATTGAATGAAGAAAGCAATTCAAAAGTAAATCATCAACGTCATAAACCAATTCATCGCACTCAGGAGTGTTTTCAATTAATATTTCATCGATATCATTAGCTAAATTATCTATTTCAATATCTTCATTTTTTATTTCGGGCATAATACTGTCAACATTGTTATTTTCAAATTCCCAATTAATTTGCGGAGGTAGAGATTTATCACCAAACTCCCATAAAAAATCACCTTGCACATGAAGAATATTGACAGCTTTGCCTTTGCCACCACACAAAAACATGTCATAATTATTATAAAAAGTCATTCCAACAGCAATGGGAGCTCGATTCATATTTGTATTAATAGCAACTAACTCGTTTTTAGTAAATATTCCATAACTTTTTTCATTAATGGGTTTTTCGACAATAATTCCCGGTATCATTAAATCTGACCCATTCATAAGATATTTCACAGTTTCTTCATAAATTGTAAATGAAATTAAAAAATCACACATTATCCACAAACAGAAAATTGTTGGGACAAGCACATTGTTAACCTCAAAAAACAATGGCTTGTTATCAAATTGGTAAATTGTCGAGTATACTTCATTATGGCATTCAATTTTTATTTTATTAAGCTTCGATTTACTAAATAAATTTGTTAAAATTGACGTATCAATTCTATAAAATTTGGATATATTTTCAAAAATATGCTTTTTCTCTGAATTTTTAGCTAAAACATTAGATTTTATCTTAAAGTCTTTACGAAACATTTTATTGCATAATCTTAAAATGCAATATTAAAACAAGTCGGAAATAGTAAATTAAAAAATATATACACCGCGTTGCAAAATATAAAAACGTTATGTAGCGTGTGGCAATAATTACATCCCAAAATGAGTATTTACTGCCAACAAATTATTTGCCAAATTTTTAATCAAATTTTGGAAGATTCACATTCTAAATTATTGTCTGATTAGGATTTTAATAAAGTTTTTTTTAAAAAACCGTAGTTATTTTTAATTTTTAAATTTTTTAAATAAATACTATCAAGATCAAAAATAAGTATTGAGACATTCTCATTTCTTCTTTCATATTTTAATATGGTGAAAATGATTTTATAACAATGATTTAACAACAATTATTTATAATAAACAATTATTACTCATGAATTTATTTTTTTATTTTCCCAAAATACAACATACTTCAAGTATTAACCTCACAAATATTTCCGAAGTTCATTTAAAAAAAATTATTTGCTTAAAAAAAGGTGTATTTTTAAGGTGGTATATTTTATCGCTTGTTTTAATTGGTGTGTTGCAGCTAACCCACATTTTATCCTGTCGTGTTAGTCGCTAATGCAATCCAGAATTTGACACTGGTTATTTGAACAATGTTGTAACTGTGTCAGATGGGTGAGTGCTCTTGAAATGTAAGAGTACACTATAATAGGCTAGGACTCGAGCGGGTTCACAAACCACCGATAGGTATTTGTGTCGTCTTTATTTTTAGGTTCCTCTACTCATCATTTAGTCAATTACAAAACTTAAAAAACGCAATAAACTAAATTTTATTTTTTAACTACAATAATCAACACGTGAACTCTATTATCGATTCGCGCTCTCGGCGTATTTGCTCCTGAATCCTCCTTAACTCTAATCTTGTCTCTTTCGCCAATGTTGTTGCGACTTGCAGATCATGTTGAAGAGTTTGGATTTCGTCCCTCACTTAAATTAATATGGCCTGATTAATATTTCTGAATTTATGGAGCACTGTTAGAAATTAACTAATTAATTTCGGATATTTATATTTTTGGCGTTCTAGGGGGAATTACCTAACTTGACTACGAAGTTGTAAAGGATGTTATCGCTAAGGGTGAATAACCTATCTCACAAATAAAGCCTAAAACACCAAACATGACTATTTGCAAGAACCAACTGTATACCTGAGTGGATAAGACGTGTGGGTATTGTATACAGTGGAAGAATATATCGCCAAAGGTGAGCTGGCTTAATCCGACTGCTCGACCCATATACACCTCAACTATCAGGACTGCCGTTAGAATGTCTTACGTCTAAATTGATTAGCCGATGTCCGAATCGGTGATACACTACACTAGAGTCTACTGATCCTGGGAGAGAGAAAGAATCAAAACCCATAATACATATTCCCTACAAAGCTTTCCTTTGCATCATTGAGTCCGAACGACTAGAAACCTTTAATCTCCTCGATTATCGACGATACTCTAACTCAACTGACTTTTATATTGTTGGCGCTTAAGGGTGTGTAATTTTATTTTTAAAGGTGTTAGGTGTACTTATAAATGTTGAATCGACTTCTTCTTAATCGCCTTCATGACTATTGTACTTATACCATCTTTGTATCCATGGCGATGACCATGTTGATACTGTACACAATGGCTGAAAATTCATGAGCAGGTGAACTCTATTACTAAAACTACTCATGATATTTTAATTTTCGGCTCTGGACTGCCGATAGAAGGTCTTACGTCATTATTCATTATCTATTCTAGTGTTAGATTATCGTCATGCCTTCATTTAACTGTGGTCCTCATTTCTGGGTGTTTTTAATGTTATCTTTAAAGGTTTTGCGCAGGGATCCGGCCTTATTTTTCTGTTAATAGATGTTGCTTTGTGTTTTCTGTAATATTTGCGAATATTTAACTTATCCTTCAAAAATATTTGAGCAGGGATCCACCCTTATTTCCAAGTTAATAAATATTGCTCCATGCTTTCCCTAATATTCAAATTATTCTTCAAAAAATTTGAGGAGGGATCTGCCTGTATTTCTAGTTTTAACCTGTGTTTCACTAAAGTTACTTACAGCGATGGACCCGCGGTGAAGCCTCCACATTACGGCCCGAAATCAGCTGCGTGATTGAAAAGCTAGCATACCCATCAGTCTGAGCATCCCGAAGGTACCCCAAACCATTGTATGCTAGATCTAAACTCCACGGTAACTATCGTTCATAATCAATAAGCATAACAATTGAATCCAATACAAATTATTATTCAAAACTTAAAAACTAAATGAAAATTAACCAATTAAAAAGAACAAAAAAAATTGATTAAAACTAAATTGAATACAAAGATTTGTTAGCTTGAAACATTACATGAAAATTACACATTAAAATAAAATTACCAAATCCAATACCACGATGGCATAAAATCGAAAACTGAGAGCAGCAACAATTTTGTGTTAACGTTAAATGTCAAAACCAAGTGTAATTTCAAATTGAAAAACTAGTTGTTTAACTGAATTTTCAATCAGTATTTATACTGATCTCGATTGTGCATCCATGCATTCTCTGCCACTAAATCCAATCAGAATGCAAATTTAATATAGCTTTTTTTATTCCGAAAGTAGAAAGCAATTAACATACTGTTAACATATCATTAATTTTAAATTATTAAAATTCATAGCTGAAAAAAATTTGGATTTTGAATCGGACAACTCAACTTTGAGTTTTCGAGAAAAGGACGACAAAACATCGTAAGATCTATTTATAAAATATTTTTGAAGTTAATATTTCTTTAGATTTTCAGATATTTCTTTGGAAACACTTCCATTTTGCGAAGGTGAAGATCTGACAATGTAAGATTTTTTTCATTTAATTACAAATAATTAAAATATTTTACAGCAACGCCTTTGTGTGAAGATATTCAACAAGTTCCATCGACATCTTTGGAATTGAAGAAAAAAATTCGAAAATCGTAAATTTTAATAACTTATTTTAAAAAAATAATATTTTCATAGAATTTCAGAAAATGACAAAATGACAAATTGAAAATGAACTGGAGAAAGAAGATTACAAAAACTTAAAAACTATTTTATCCATATACGCCGCTTTTTTCCTAAATGTCTTAAAAAAATAAATGTGTTTGGTGATTATTTTATTTCCCTTTAGTTAAAAATATATCTAACTTACATTTTATTGAAATAATTCCAAATTCATAACATGTCATAAAATACCTAAAAAAACACCTGAAATTTAATTATCAATATTTTATATTATAAATGCTGATTACAAGTAATATTTAAAAGCTTGAATAATGATTTCATATATATAGTGCTTTTTTTCTGGGAAAAAAGGTGCCGGAATGTATATGTACTATCCTTTATATGCAAAAAAATGACGCTGAAATTAACTAACAAATAAAATAATTATGCAGGACACAAAATATACACTTATTACCGACGACAGGAAACGATTTTAATGACGTAGTATATGAATGGCGTATATTTACCGTGAACGTGTTCTTTATAATAGTAATAAGTCCAGACTTGAACATAGTTGAGGATGTCTGGAAGATGATTTCAGATATGGTTTATGACGGACCGCAGTTCTTAAACATAGCTGTTTTAGAAAAAAAAATTACGGATGTCATATCTCTTATCAACTGTACCAGGCGACATAAAATTTTGGATTTCTATGCATCAATAAGATTGAGACTGTGTAAAGTTCTGAGTAATCACGGAAATTTGTATAATTGTTAAGTATTAGTGTGTATAAATAAAGTGTGCTAAAAATTGTGTCGAATTTTAATTTTTAAAAAACCTAAGAATTCAAATATTATTTAAACAAAAAATAATATATGTCTAAGTAGTGATAATTATTAAAAGTATTACTATATTAATTACAATCATACAAAATTTATTTCATTTATTACTATATTCATGATTTTGTAACGAAATTTCTTACTGTGCTAAAAATAGTGTCGGACAGTATACATAGGAAGCACGGAGTTATGATTCACTCGCTTTGGCGTACGACTATTACTTTTAATTTGATTGTAATTGACTATTTAAAATGTCAGAAATATAAATATGACAAAAAACCAAAACATATGCCAATTTTTTAAAATCATTCAGCGAAAAATGGTGCCGGAACGCCGTTTCGGAGCGTTCCCTCAGAAAAAAGCACTGTATATATATATTCAAAAATTCGTTTTACGTGAAAGTATAAATATCTAAATATTGAAATATAATACCAATTAAAAATGATCAGACAGTAATAAAAGTATGAATTTTTGGCGTTTCGGGATTATAAATTTAGTGCGATGTTATGGTTACAGCTGTTCCAGAACCACAAATTTCAAGATTTTTTGATCAATTGGGTTATTCGTCTAATTACCACTTTGTAATTATATTGGCGATGAGTGGTGTAGTTGAGAGCCAATGAGCTGACGAGTTTCATTACCAAAACTACTTCCATTAATTAGACCTGCTGGATCCACGACTACTTTTTGAAAATTTACGTTTTTACTATTCTAGTGAAACTTTACCACAACACCAAATCTATCCAGTTATTTTCTGATCGTGATAATTGGATCATGCACTGTTTCTAACTCAATTTATTTCATTTCAGAGCTTTATTTAAAGTTATTATCTCGTAAATCTTGTTTAATTCACTCTACATGAACATTTATTACTTCTGTTGAGTATTTTGTGTAAGTCTCTGTCTGACTTCTTGGTGTCATTTTATTAATCAAATCGAAACACCTGGTGGGTTACAGGTAAGCATACATTTACCTTTTCGAGCTGTTTCCAGCGTAACCCAGAATACAAACAATGTCTTCCGCTTGATACCCATTGAGCGATCAACGTTGGTGATGTACCAAGTGGGTGAGTGCTCGCAAAAAGTGAGCGCAGTACTTGCACTATAATTGTCGGCACTCCTTGGGTCCACGAACTGCCGTTAGAAGGCTTGTGTCCGATTTTTCCTGGTTCCTTTATTAGATTGTTTTCCCAACACCATGACTCGTTTATAACGTTCATCCCACCCGCACATTACTCTTATCAGTTTATGGATACATACACACATTCATGGGCTACTTTCTAGTGGAAATTAACAACTATTTATTAGAACACAGCATATGATAGACGTTTATTTCGGGTCAATTTCCTTCTGCTGTACTGTGTCAGCCATACGGAGCTTCTTAAATCTTTCTCAGTTGTCACGGCCAATTCGCTTGCGTTTAGGCTTACCCGGTTGAGCCGGTGGGTAAACTGCGGCGAGTTCATTTGGAAGAGGTTGGATCTGCTCGGCCACGTCCCGTTCTAAAGCTTTTTGGTGGAGTTGAGTCACCAGCGCTCGCATTTGAAGTTTCAGTGCACAAATTTCAACTTGATCTTGCACACTCTGGAGTTGTTGTATTAGGGTCAGTCATTTTTTCATTTCGGTGGGGCTGAACCAGGCGCTCTCGAGCTCCCGGCATCGCCCCTTGAATTTTGTTATTCGGGTCTGAAGCTTCTTCACTTGTTGGTACGCCTGTTCTCGGTCCTTGCGTAGATTTTCCATGAGCTCGAACACTGAAAAATAATAACACACATGAAGCTCCCATTACTGAATACAGCTGTCTCATCAAAGTGATTCACTGATTAAAATTGTGCCGCCCTCGGTCAGTATCTTCCCACGGACCGGTTTGGGTTCATTTTGTACAAAATAAATTACCCTAACACCGTCTAAAATCCTTTATAGCCAATGTTCTCGTGGAAACTGACAACTGCGTTAGTGTATCCTCTACACGGTTTGCATTACGGCAGGAGATTCAATCACAATTTATTTAAGTCAGTCATTATCCCGACGAATGAATAAAATTATAGTAAATAATAATGTTGCCCAGTTAAAGATGAACATCTTTATGAATTATAGCAAAAATTAACCAAAATTTATTACCATCATTATCAATACAAATACAAAAAACACAATAAATACTATTGTCACCCAATCCACCTGATTGATCATGGTCCTTTACTCCATACAACCTACCTACCCCTCACTTCCTCCTTACCTTACCTACCACCCTTATCACTCACTCTATCCTTCCACAATTAGCCACTTATAATCATATCATCTTTAGTCCCTTTTAATCAATTTACAGCACTGAATTTTGAAATAATATATAAATTTATATTGAATTGTGAATTATGTATTTAAAACTAGATACTAAAAAAGACATAGAGTGATTAAAAAAAGATATTTGGACTAGCTGGAAATATTTTCCTGTTTATGTATGATTTTTCTTGCCGTGCTTTTATTGGGATAAACCCTATTATTGTTATAAAATTGAATATTTGCCATTTTTGTTTGACAATAAGTCTTATTGCATTGAGTTTTATTACTCTAATAAAGAACACTTGGAGTCAAATTACGAAATATCTTCCTACCAAAACAATATTAATAACCGAATATTTTCTATATTTCTAACATTTTTAATTTTTATGTTTTAAACATTTTAAATCCTCGCAATTAATAATTGTATAAAACATGATAAGAGAACAACTAGAGAAAAGTCTATTTACATATTAACAAGTCACTTTATATATAATCTGTGAACGTCTATAATAAATAATAAATCAACATCTAAGCAGTAGCGTAACTATGGACCCGCCACTGCGGGGAGTCTCTGGGCAAGATGGGGTCCATTTTCAAGCCTGAAAAATTTAAATATTTCACTTTATAAATGCACAGCAGCAAGCTGGAAACCGAAACTCCTTGTAAACTCCATATAATCCTTGAAAAATCAATAAATCATGTAGGCAGGCCTTTGATGTAGAAAATTACTATTGACGCGAAGTAGGCACATATATTTTAGGCTTTGTGTTAAGTTAGTGAGCAGTGACTCAGACTCGAAGGCCAATTATAATCGCCAGATGACTTTGAAATTTGCAGTTAATTCACTCCATTTGTTTCACTTACCATCTTCGATCTATTCTAACGTCATTAGTCTCATTGCCAAGTCTCAGTCGGCCGTTGTTGTTGATATTTATTTAAAAGTTTCTTAAAATAAATTAATAAAATAGCTTTTTAATATAAAAACATAAAATTTTTGTCTATCAGATTTTCATTGGCTGTATTTTCATTGGCCCATTTTGAAAATATTGCAGGGGACCCAGAATTTGAAGTTACGCTACTGCATTTAAGAACAAGAATATTAAAAAGTCAATACTTATTTACATTTCATCGCAATATTTATTAGAATAAGAGCAGCATTAGAATAAGAAATCTGGACAATTCAAATCTCCCTATGTTTACTTTCATAGGCTAGTTTTGTTTTAATTTATTTCATTAGTTTGATTATTTTGAAAAAGCCGCTAATCATAAATTACTATAATCAAATTCATAATAAATGATAATGAAATTCCGCAGTAGTGGACAATAAATATATTTATAAATAAGTCCCATTATCAGTAAAATGGTTATTGTGTACAATTTCTTTCAATATTTATCTTTCCACTGTCATTATAATATAGGAATTAATATATTGGACGCATCGTAGTCAAGGGAAACGGAAATTCTAAACCAAATTACTGTTACCCCGTAACCAGTACTTAATAACAATAATAATAATAATAATAATAATAATAATAATAATAATAATAATAATAATAATAATAATAATATTAATAATAATAATAAAACAATAAAGTGATAATTTAAGCCTTTTGCTGCGAATAATGTATTTAATGAAAAGATTTTCAACTATAATATAGTCCTTGTCAATCTCCTGGAAATTAGCAATCTTCTTCCCGAACATACATTTCTATCTTTCTATTATTTCTTTTTTCTTACTTCTCATTTGTTTTCAAATCAACACTAAAGAAGAAATCAATAAAATCATCAATTTGATCTGTTGTCATTGACCTTAAGAATAGCTGATAATAGCTGATATATATAAAAAATATAATAAATTAAAAAAAGTAATAATTAAAATAATATAGAAATTTTAGGAAATATGCTTTCAAAAGATAGGATTTAAAAATCAAAATTGACACATTTATTAAAATGTTTAAATCGCGTAAATAAATAGTTATTGGAGGCTTCATTTTATGAATATTTATTTAACGCAAAATCCCTTCTCTAGTATTCTAATCATTTTAAATCACAGTGTTTGGAATGTTTACAAATCATAGCTGTGTGTAAAGAATATAACTTGAAGTGCCTTTATCTTTATCATTCGTACAGGCGAGACATGAAAATACCATTAGTGAAAAAATAAAAAAACAGCTGGATCATCAAACGAATTATTTTAATCAAGAACCAAAATTTCAAGAAGCATCTGTTGCTGCATCGTTTGAAGTTTGTTTAGAAATAGTAAAACAAAGAAGCCATTTTTGGTTGGAGAATTAATTAAAAAATGTGCAATAAAAATGGTTCAAGCATTTAATGACAACGAAATGGTAAGAAAATTTCAAACAGTATCACTTTCTCATCATACTGTAAGCCGACGTGTAAACGAGATTAGCATGCATGTCACTAATAAATTAGAAAACCTGATCAATAGTTGCTGCTATTTTTCGGTAGCATTGAATAAAAGCACAGATATTTCCGATACAAGTCAAATGCTTATCTTTATAAGAACTGTAAATGAAAACTATAATTATTCAGAAGAACTTTTAAAATTACAATCATTACATGGAACAACAAAAGGTGAAGATATTTACAAACAATTACAATGTGCAGTAGAGCAGTATGGCGGATTTGACAAGTACACTGTTAATGTAACCGACGGTGCTAGGGCTATGACGGCAAAAATATTGGCTCGCGGGAATTTTGCAGAAAGAAGGAATAGCATGTCGTATGTTACACTGTATTATCCATCAGTAGGCATTATGTGGTTTACTCTTACAACTAAAAGAAGTAAAGAACAAGATTTGCAAAATTACTAATTTAATTCGCGGTGGAAATCGTTCTCTTACACACCAAAAATTTAAAAATTTTTTGGATGAATTGGAAACTGAGTATGGAGATCTGCTTTTACATAGTAGCGTTCGTTGGTTAAGTGCTTGAGGAGATTCTTTACACCTCGAAAAGAAGTTCATCTTTTACTCACAGAAATTGCCGTCGATGAAAACAAATTTATTTGATAAAAATATTTTTTATTCACTTGCTTTCCTAACGGACATTACAAATTATTTAAATATTTTGAATAAATCCTTGCAAGGGCTAGATCAAAATGTGCGTTGCCTTTATAAATATGTTACTGGATTTAGAAACAAATTAAAATTGTTAAGGTTTAATTTGGAGCAAAAAAATTTATTTCATTTTGAATCTTGCAAAGAGATTTATGAAGAAATGAAAGAATGTAATATAGAAGCGAATTTTAAAATATTTATACTAAAATTGGATATGCTAATTACAGATTTCAAAGAAAGATTTTCTTAATTTGATGATCTTAAACCATATATTGATTTATTTTGTGATCCAATTAATTTTGATATCAACAAGGATTTTTTTTATTCAGCGTCAATTAATATAAGCATTAGGAATTTGCATACCATATCAATCCACAAAACATATTCTTTTAATATTTTATTTTATTTTTATTTATTTAATTAATTAATTTAATTATATTCAATTAATTAATTTAATTATATATTTAATTATTTCGTTTAAGAATTCTTTATACAGGATCTGCTTGAGCTCCTGGGCTAACAAGATAATGTGAATAAGTTTAATTTGTACTTGAAATTGTTGCATTTATCAATGTAGATTTTATAAATTTTGCCTCACTACAAAAATTGAGAACAGCATCCTCACAAACTGAACGAATCTTTTTAACTTCAGGCAATTTTATCTCAAAATTAAGAATCAAATTGTCAAAGTAAATTCTTAAGTGCTATCTGTAGTTTTAAAAATTTTATTTTAAAAATAAAGCACAATAAATAAACTTTAGCTTAACAAAGTCTTATCAAAAAGACTTTCGCTTTTTCTCATTCATAACTGTCTCAAAATTAATTTTTTTTTAAAAAAATTAATCAAATAAAATAAAAATTTTAAATCAAGTTTTGTAGCGCATATTAAAAACTATATTAAATAAACAATGTAAATATGATTAAATAATACAAATGGGAGTTAAACATGTATTATAGTTTTATTAATGAAGATTATTTTATAAATGACTTTTTATTAAAGAAAATTTTTTATGCAATAAAATAAATTTTTAATAATCGTTTCTTTTAATATAAAAATTTATTTTTGAGGTTTTCTACAAAGACAAAATTATTTAAATTGCCAAAAAAATTTCAAAAGCAACAGCGGGCTGCACTTTGTTAACCCCTGATTTAGAGCAATAAAAATCCAAAATTTTTTTTTAATACAAGTTTTATAAAAACTGGGCAGAGTTATGGCCAGAAGTGGAATTTATGCTTAATTCAACCATTCAAAGCACACTAGGATTTAGTCGAGTAGAAACAGTGTATCGAAAAAAATATATAAAGAATAGCAGTCAAAAGACAACCAAGATTTGAACACGGAAGTATACATCGAAAATAAAAAAAAATTAAGATACAAATAGAAAAGAATGAAAGATAACTAATCGATAATTTGCTGTAGGTGATAAAGTATGGATTAAGGAGAATGTAACAGCAAAGGATGATAAGGGATATGATGGTCCTGGAGAAAGGAATGAGAAAAGACATGATCAGAGCAACGTGATAAAAATGCCAACAAGAAAAATATAAACAAGAAATGCAGAATGACTAAAAGAATTTAAAAACTAAAGATACATTTTAAAAGGATGGGGTTTTAGATCTATTTAAATTATTATTATATATTTGTATGTTTGTGGTATGTTGAAATTTTATAATTACATTGTTCGGAATATTATTTATATCTCCACATTTTATATTAGAAAATTGTTTTAATAATATATTCTTGAAACAGCTTATGAATATAGTTAAATCTTCTTCTAATATTATGTAATAATTATATATTTGAAAACAATCATATCTATTAAAAATTTTGTAGATACTATTTTTGCCGGTCGTTTTATTATATACCTTAAATAATTATTACCAAAAACATTTAAAAAAGCCCAACTTTATTAATTAAAATAAGAAATATTTGACAGTGGCTATCGACTTTTACCAAAATACATTAAATAAAAAGTGCAAATAAAATAATCGATTCCCATTGTTTATTGTAAAGAATGTCATATTATAAATTATTTATCACAATTAATATGATTGGTCGATTAAGTAACCAATTAAATTGGAATATAACATTATGACAATTTGATTTATTTCTTGGATTCTAATGAATGGATCTTCATCGAGTTGGTTCAAACTACAATCAAGGTTTCATCTATGTCAACTTGGAGTCATCTGAAATTCACGAAAGTGAAAAACGCTATGTCAAATCTCATCACAATTTAACAGCGAAATATACTAAATGTACTTGCAAATGCACTTGTAACAGTCAGAACTGTAACGCATCTTGTAAAAAATCTCCGTCTGATCCTGTAATGAGTCGATTTCAGAGAAATGTCAAGGTATATTTTGCATTTTTATGATTTTTCTATTATTTTTTTATCATTTTTAATTGGCATTTAGAATTTAAATTTTGTAAAATTAACTGGTTGATAAAATTCTAAATGTCTAAAAATTAGATTACAATGTTTTAAAACGTCAAATTTTAATTCCATTCCAATCACATCCATCATTCCAAAATGTCGATTTTTTGAATTATTAATTATAAAAATATCAAAATTTATAAATAGTAATCGCGAAGGAATAGTATGGTTAATATATTAAAATTAGATTTATTAAATAATTTAAAACAATTTTTATTTAAACAAAATAGATTTAAAATAAAAATTTTTGCATATTCGAGTGATTTTAAAATTAATACTTGAATGCAATAAATTCCTAATATAAATACTATACGGGTGAAATTCATAGGAAATTTGTTTTGAAAATTATATTTATTTGTCATAATTTTAATTAAATATTATGTGACACTCAAAGTGACAAAAGCACTTCCTGCGCTGAATGAAGATTGCTTTGAAATTTTTTCCCAGATTTATCATTTTAGCTATACATTATCTTAGAAGTTTGTTGCTTTTATTAGTTTTTTATGTATGCAAATTTCTGACATGCAGTTAAAAGCACGTGAATAATTAAACACGCTCTTCAAATCTTATCTAATTTATTTAAACTATGTCACACGAATCAGACTCATATTCAACGTTCCTTCTAAGCTCCGAGCATGTGAGGCCGCACAGCAGTTTTGAAAGTTCCACACAGTTATCATAAGCTATCGCGCATGCCAAACTTATCAGACCAAATAAAATTTTTACTATTTGAATTTAATTTGAGTTTTCTCAAATAAAAACAGAATCGGAATTAAAAATAACATCAACTACTAATGTTAAGTCACTGATTTTAAAGTTGTTGTTGCATTTCCACATTTCGTAATTTGATTTAGTCTTTTGGTTTTCCAAACAAAAACCATCTCGTCTTAGAGAGGACGTTGCTCATAGGAAGCCTTTCAGTGTCTGTAATGAATGCCTATTTATTTTATTAAAAGTTTCAAAAATGTGCAATTATATAATTTTAAAAATATACCTACAAGAAATCTTAACATCTAATACCTTCTTTTCATCTTAAATTAATTTTGTATTTTCGATTATATATTTGTACCAATAGTTTACCTGATAGTTTATAATTTTATTCTATCTTTTCTTTATCTTAAAGATTTTCCACGCTTGTAAAACCCACAAAAGTAAAATATTAAGAAGCAGTGATAATTTTTCATATAAGTAATTAAACACTGAAATTATTATTATTGGTCCGAAAATGGCAGAACTGTTATTTAGTAAAATAAATTCAAACAGCTATTGAATTAAATAAGAATAAGGTTTATTCACCAAACTAGGAAGACTCAAAATAAAATTCATCTTAAAGAAATTATTGAAGAAGCTATTGGAAAATCAAATTTTCGCGCGACCTGCTCCAAATAAAAAGAACCCATGAGTATGAAAATAAATGAAGTAGGCAAGTGACAGAATTCAAAGATAATGAAATTTGGAGAAACAATTTAGGTCAGGTATATAAACTAAATTTCTCAATTTTTCCTACAGGTGTTAATGTAAAAAAAACCAGTTTTGTTGAAATATAAAAAAAACATTTATGAAATATATATTAACATTTTGTTTCTTTCATTTAAATAAATATAACGATACATGTAAATAATACATTTTCATGGTCATAATATATTTATTAGAGTACATTAACAAAAATTCGATAAATGATAAATGACAAAATAAATTCATTAAAACATACATTTTTATTAATTAAATATATTCGTTTTCCATAAATTTCGACAGTTTTCTTGTCATTGTCAGATATAATAGAAAAACTATGAATATTATAGATTTAATAAACAATTTGCAGTTTTTATTAATTAGAAATTAAATGATTATTTAAATTAAATTAAACATATATTTTTTATTTATTTCTATGAATTCTGTAATGAAATTGTTTAAATATTTTTAGTCATAAATTTATGTATAAAATATAATGTCAAGCGCTCTTCTATTAATATTTAGATAATAAAAATATCCTTAATTCAACGCACTACCTTTATATTAAAACACCTATAAATTAAAGCAACCACTAACCCATTTCTATTAAATTTGTTAAATTGATAATTTTATTTAATTTTTATGCCTTTATAGGTGTTATGTTTTACATTTTATTAACTACATTTTGAAAAGTTTAGCTTTTATAACCTTCAAATATTTCATGACTTAAATTGTAACTTAAAAACTTAAAAAATTTCAAAAATAAACAACTATATATTTTCCATTTTTTTCCATTTTTTCATTTGCAATTTCATTCATTTTCAGACTATATATCACGGTTATTATTATTATTATTATTATTATTATTATTATTATTATTATTATTATTATTATTATTATTATTATTATTATTATTATTATTATTATTATTATTATTATTATTATTATTATTATTATTATTATTATTATTATTATTATTATTATTATTATTATTATTATCATCGTCAGATAGGAAAGAAAAAACTATATAGATTTGCAATTGCTTATACTAATGTGATTTGTGTTTGTTTTAGAGAAACCTGGATGTTAAATTCAGTGCATATGATGTTTTGTTTTAAATTCTTAGATTGATTAAATTGTTGTGTAAAAAGTATAAAAAATTATTAAATTTAATAAAAATATGTATTTATATTTAATATTTTTAATTTTTTAATTTTAAATGTCAGTGTTTCAAAATAAAATTTATTTTTTATTAAAAATGAGTTATGAAAATTAATTAATTATTCGTTTATGAATTTTTGAGATTTTTAATAATTTGTTTGGATAAGTAAATTAAAATCTTTATTGTTTATTCTTTCCTATCTGATGATGACAGGGATAATAATAATTATTAATATTATTATTATTATTATTATTATTATTATTATTATTATTATTATTATTATTATTATTATTATTATTATTATTATTATTATTATTATTATTATTATTATTATTATTATTATTATTATTATTATTATTTGATTTTCTTAATGAGGTCTATTATTAATTTTCCAATTTTAAATTTATATACTTCACTGAACAATACGTTCCCACTTAGGACAAAAAATAACAAATTTCGACACGGCTGTCAAATTTCAGTGTCAATTTGCAGTTGAACTTCCCATTTCATTTATCATTTTCTGAACCTTTGAAAGGAATTATTTCATTTATTGTTGAATGAATTTTTTAACAAGAAAAATTTAATTTTAGCTTGAAAATGTTTTATTAAATTATTAAAAACTTTTAGGAGTAAACTTTTAATTTTCTTTCTACCCACATATGGAAAATAAAGTATTATTAAATGGCATTAATTTATTTTTTTGTTTATTAACATTTTTGTTTATCCTTGTTTATTTTATTGATAATCTAATAATGAAATAATTATTAAATAATTACTCTCAAATTCTTTTATATGCTTCATTATTTATCAAATATTTTCAATTTGTGTTTTGTAGGAATTTATTTATTTTTTGTCATTTGAGATTTAAAAGAAATTGAATAAATGTTGTGTTATTTAAAACTTGGGTAAGGTAAATATGAAAACATTTCATCTTTAAATTTATCATTATTAAGTTTTCGATTATAAATCAATGTTTTTTAAAATTAATACAAATTTTTTGCACTACTATTTTTAAGACGCAAAATACTTTGTCGATTTGGCTTTCTCTTTATTTTAAAATATGAAGAAGTATCCTTTCTCAGATTTTGTTGCTTACGTAGAAAGATCTGTGGGACTATGGACTACTCCAAAGAGAAAATATGAGTTTGGTGTTCTCCTCAGGAAGAAATAAAGTCATAACATATTAGAATTTTGACTGAGCAAGTGTAGTTAAATAATAATAATAATAATAATAATAATAATAATAATAATAATAATAATAATAATAATAATAATAATAATAATAATAATAATAATAATAATAATAATAATAATAATAATAATAATAATAACAATAATAATAATAATAATAATTATAATAATAATATAAAATAATAAATTACAAGCCTATATTTAAATTTTAAAAAATGAAAATCTCAACTATATTAATAGCTCTTTGGAATCTGCTTCAGTAAAAAGGTGTAATGTGAATTTTTAATTTTTAATTATTATCTAAGAATTATCTACATTTTCATTGGATATTAATTTAATAAAAAAATGATAATCCATTTTGCTATTTAGAAATATTTTAATATTTTTTTAAAAATACCAAAAGTTCTTTACTTTTTATCATCAAATTAATATCCAACCAAAAGGCAGATAATACAATTATCAAATATCATGCTCATTAATTTTAAATTCTAGCTATTTTCTAAAGGAGATCTCAACATGGAGGAGAAGAAATATTTAAAGCAAGCAAAGGTTAGTTTGATCGGTTTAGAAAGCGATCAAACTTGCATAATATTAAAATGATTGGTGAATCAGCTAGTGCTGACATCGAATCTGCTGAAAAATATCCAATGGAGTTCCGGAAAATTGTGGAAAGGGGAAATTATCCAACAGATTTAATTTTTAATGTGGATGAAATTCGACTTTATTGGAAACGAATGCCGCCGCGTACATTTATTTCCATAGAGAAGACTGCTTCTGGATTTAAAGCACCCAAAGACCGTTTAACTCTTCTTTTCGGTGGAAATGCATCCGGAAATTTAAAATTAAAATCTTTGCTTATTTACCTAGCAGAAAATCCTCGTGCCATGAAAGGTTATTCTAAACAGTGTTTACCAGTTTTTTGGCGAAGCAACCGTAAGGCTTGGATGACACAAATTTTATTTATGGACTGGTTCAAAACTTGTTTCAGCCCAGCAGTAAAAAAATATTGCGAGGATATTGGAGTTGAGTCTCGAGCTCTTCTGGTGCTGGACAATGCGCCAGGAAATCCTTTGGAAGTTAAGACGCTCTGTAATGATTTTCCCATTGAAGTGGTATTTTTACCTCCGAATACCACTTCCATCTTACAGCCTATGATTCATGACACAATATCAGCCTTCAAAGTTTATTATTTAAGAGAGACTATGCGTCAACTCATTAATGAAACTGATGGAGGTGGTAAAGATGCCACGCGGCTTTGGTGGAAACAATTTAATATTATGAAAGTCATCAGTAACATCGACAAAGCGTGGAATGATGTCACCCAGTCGTGTATGAAAGGTGTTTGGAAACGATTGTTCAGTGAAATTACTAAAATTCACTGCAATTATGAAAATAATATTATCGAAGAGATTAGTCGTCTAGCCATTTCCGGAGGCATCAAAGGTGTTGATGAAGATAATATTCATACTTTGTTAGAATCACACGGTGAACCCTTGACTAATGAAGAGCTACAGGAAATGGACTGTCATACACCCCTAGAAAATGATGTATCCGAATATATTCCAGTCAGAAATTAGACTGTAAACACTATCGAAAAGGCCCTTTCCCTTCACAATCAATGCATGGAGTTGTTAGAACGATGAAGATTACGAGCAAGTAAATGCTGTTAAACGTGGCTGTAATGCATTGCTTGATGGTTATCGGCAAATTTTGCGCAATAAACGTAGAGAAGCCAAACAAGGGAATCTAGATTCCTTTATACAACGTCGAGAATGAATAAATTATTAATTTATCCATTGTATTTTTTTTAATTCTTAATGTTATTTTCAATGTTTATTTAATTTTTTATTCTTAATGTTATTTGCCTTTTATTATTCTAATGTTTATTTAATAAATATAAAGTTTTTCGAGTCTTTAAATGTTTTTTTTTCAAAAATCCCCCGTTGATCGCGATATTTCGTTGATCATGTCCAGAACGTATCCCCCGCGTTGAACCGGGTTACCTGTATATTTAAGTGATGCTGCTACCAGGAAATTACCATTTTATAATAATTAGTATTGTGATTATTAAATGTTCGTTTCTCGATAAATGTTAAACAAGATTATTATTATTATTATTATTATTATTATTATTATTATTATTATTATTATTATTATTATTATTATTATTATTATTATTATTATTATTATTATTATTATTATTATTATTATTATTATTATTATTATTATTATTATTATTATTATCATCATCATCATCATTATTATTCAAATATTTTCCAACTTATATCGAAAATATTAGTATTTTCCCCTTAAAATCACAGAGCGTCAACGTTATTGTTTCTTTTCCTTGACAGACAAAGTGACGGTTGTGATATTTTTTATGTTACATCTATCACTTAATGTCAGAACCACATCAAAGGTTTGTGTATTAATAATATATATCTATACTATAAATATACAATAGTCGGTTTTGTTTTCATTTACTATAGAAATTGATGTTTGCAGTTCATAGGCATCATTTTATTTCAAACATATGCAAATCTGTGAATTGATAAATGAAGTGTTAAAAATCCAATTGCTTTTTTTTATATTAATATAGATATAAATTTGAATTAATAAAAACATAATTATAATGTAAGATAGATAAATAGGAGATTACTCAAATTGAAACAGTAATTGAACAGTAATTAAATGCTAATAATTGATGATAAATGCATTAATGAATTAATTAAATTAGAGAAAACAAGTTGTTAATTTTTTTAAAATTATTTAATTGTAGAATATAAGATAGCTTGATGAATAAAATTTGTTTATTTAATTAATTAAAACAAATTATACTCAAAAATTTGAGAAAAACTAAAAAAGTACTTTGGGTTTAATTGTACAATTACACAGCAAAATTGAAAAGCTTTATGATATTTTAATTTATTCTAATAACTTTTGTTTTAAAATTATAACTAAAATTTATAGTTTGTATTTAAGACGTGTCCTTGTTTTACTACATCATTTTTGCTGGTTTCGTTGTTTGTCAAAGATTTGAGCATTTGTCATTTTGTACTATAAGGCTGCAACTGTAAATAAATTTTCACGTCTTTTATCAAGATGAATTTATTAGATCATCCAGGGATATGAAGAAGACGGTAACACTGAAAGAAGATGTAGAAGTTGCAGAAAATGTGTGAAGATAGTAAAATTTCCTCACAAGAGGATTGTAGTCTCAGCCAGTGGAAAGGTAGGCCAAAGCCTCAGAAAACCTTCAAGGACATTAAACATTTCGAAGTCCTATGTCCCAAAGTATTAAAAGAAGTAAATATTGTGTATAAAAAGAGAACAGAGGCCCCTAAAGTAAACCCTGCTCAACAAATCCATCAATTTGAGTGATCTGAAATTTTTCTGTATTGAGAAACTGAAGACAGAGTTTGTATTGGATAATTTAGTATACTTCACACTCACTGACTCACAAAATGACAGATATTACATTTCTTCAGATATAGGCAAGATGTCCCAGATGAGATATGGTTCAAATTCCGTTAAAAGCGTTTCCATAAAGTATTATTCAAAAATCCACGAGCACTCCATCCGTCTTGTTGAGCTATCTCAAAATCCAAATGAAGATCATTTATTACCCTGAAAAAGAGCTTAACTCAATTAATAATTCAGCTTAGTCAATTAACCAAGCTGCAAGCTAATTATTATTTTATTTAGTTTGAAAGTTCTTAGTTTAGTTTAGTTTATTTTTATTTCTTTTCAAAATTTAAAAGTGCTCAAAGGTCATTTGCATTATTGTTACATAAAATTTATTATCAACTCGACAGCAACAACCTGTTCAATTTAAAATTCCCATGTTTTTACCGACCACAATTGACCTGGTCTAGTTTTGCAATCTACCTTGTCCTTTCAACCAATAAAATTAAGTCAAAACCCGTCAACGGTAAAATAACCGCTTGTCTCAAACAAAAAATGCTAGAAATATATATTATGAAGACTTCAATAACAGATATCAGGGTCGTAGCTACGGGTGAGGGACATAGGGGGCATTTGCCCCTCAAATAAATTATGAATGAAATATTTTAATAAAACCGTTATTTCGGTTTTGTTATGAAAAATGTATGAGAATAAAAAAACTGAAGATAAGATATTGATTGTAACTAAAAAACTCTTGAATATGAGTTTAAGCTGTGGTACTAAAAATTTGAAGAAATTAAAATCAAACCGACTACTGCTGTAGATACATTAGCAATATGTGATCCAATTTTTTATGAAAATATTTATATTCTTCTCACAATATTTGCTACTTTGCCGGTATTAATTTGTACAGCAGAGCGTTTTTTTTCATCACTTAAATACCTGAAGTCATAATTAAGAAATACCATGGATGAAAAAAGGTTAAACGGTTTGGCTTTGTTATATATTCATCAAGACATTAAAATAAGTCCGTATGAAATGCTTTCTGAATTAATGAAAGGACAAAGACGAGTTTTATATTATATTGTAATATATTCTATGTAATATACATTGTTAATAATTAATAATAAATTTGTTAATTATCTTAAAATATTTTTTTCTATTTTTCCGTGTCAAATTTTGCTCGATGATTTGTAATAATTAATAATTTCGCCCCCTCCAAGCTCAAATCCTGGCTACGTCCCTGACAGATATAAAGTGAATTGTTCCTTAGCCTTGTCAAATAATTAAGTATATGAAATACTTTTACCTGCTTAATTTCCATTTACATGGTGAGAATTTGATTGCGGATTTAACTGAGATTTAAATAGTAATTTTGATAATATGAAAAATATTCAAAATATGTGGACTATTGAAAGCTTTCTAGAACATGTTTTATTACAATTAAGGAAAAGGCTATTTATTTTTTTGAATCTATTAAAATCTTTGTTGTAAAAGGGCCTCAAACTGCCTTCCATTATCAAGAATCAGACAAAGAAAAACCTGTTAATCAATACAGTATAAAACCTATGAAACTTCCAGCGTTGAGTTTTATTAAACTTCAGATAAACACACTCAGTGGTTTCTTACTAAAATTTATCTAAATTGCAGCTCTGTAGCTATAATTCCCCCGGAACCATGAAAATTACTTAATTTGTACATATGAAAACACAGCTGAAAACCCCTCCTCCTAATAAAGTCCTGATTTCATCATATTTAACAATCCACCAGGGGACCACCTATGACAATGGTTACTTGCAAAGTCACATGTCATTAAACAATGGTTCCGAGCTTTGAATCTCAAACACTACGAGCTTTGAATTTATATAATCATTGATTGCAACAAAATCTTAATGTAAATTTTTATGGAATTGGACTATTTTTGACACAAATCTTACATTTGGAATTAGTCTAAAAATTGTAAATTACTCTGAATTTCGAAAAGTTTGAAAGAATCTATTTAAAATAAAGATATTAAAAAATAATTTAAATTAAAATTAATTTAAATCAATTTAATTATTTATAAAATTAATTTTTATGTAACTCCATTTATGTTATTGTATTTAAAGAATAAATTGTTTAGAATTATTTCAATTTCAAGGGCTATCTTATTTTTAATTGTTTATCTTATTTAATTGTTTAAAATTTAATTAATGTTGCTACCAAGAAATCATCACTTTATACTTTGTAATATACTTATATTTATGAAAAATTTCCTAATACTGAAAAAATATTACAAATAATCTTTAACTCGGGACAATTTTAAGATAAAAAATTAACTTTTTTATCTTGCATTTTTTCTTAATAAGTCTCTTTGAATATCGTCAAATTTTATTTCTATGGATTACATCCATTTAAACAAATAAATGGAATTCTTCTCATCATTACAAAATCTAATATATTCATTTACAAATAATAAAATACTGTATATATTTCAAGATATCAATGTGCAAAATATCGACTAAAATTTTTCTTTCAAAATTATTTATTTATATTATTTAAAAAATCTTCTACTTCAAAACGTAACTTAAATTATTTTAAAAATGTTAAAAGTTGAAAAAATATCCAATAACAATGAATGAACGTATTTTTACAATTACAGTGCACGTTTAATAAAAACTTTTTTTCAATTTTTATTTTAACAATAGGAAATATTTATCGAAAAATGCAGTAGGAAAGTTTCAGTGGTCGCTTTAAAAATGATGAATTCTTTCCATCAAAGCCTTTCATTGTTATTTTTATTAATAATAATTCTGTCGTGTTTGGTCATCCCCAAGGGAATGGGTTGACAAAAATTATTAATATTGGCTTTTATGTTATTCTTTATAGAATTAATTGGTCAACTTTTTATTACAATTCTACAGAAATTATTAAAAAAAAAGCCGAATTCTAAAAAGGTTAATAAATTATTAAAACATTGATACTATGACAAAAGTAATTATATTTCTGAATGGATGTAATGGATCAGTAATATGGTTTCTAGAATCGGGACTGCGTCCAGGCATCCTTATTTAGACAAGAATCTTTGGACAAAAGTTCCCAGACATTCTTATCCTTCAATCTCTAGAATTCTTTCTTCAGAATTATTTGTATAACTCCCACATGCATAACTAAAATGCTCGGGCTCTTGGCTGATTAATAAAACTTTTTTTGCAAATGATCATTTACTAATAAAAGATATAAAATTTACTCATTTAACAAGTTATTTGCAACTAAATAATAACTTAAATATAAACTTGTAAAAATAATTAATCACAAAACAAAATTTGTATTTCATTACACTTGTAAGTTTATATTACGAATTTTGTAACAAATGTCAGAGTTGTGAAAAGTAATTAAAAATTAATTAATCTAATTTGGAAGCTTAAACTTTGAAACAGGTGGCAATTGGAAAAGAATTGAGAAAAAGTAATTGATAATTAATAAAAAAACATTCAACATGCTTTAACAGAGATGTAAACCACGAATTTACATAAACATTTTATTGTTTGATAATATTAAAATAATTATATTTTAATTAATAAATTTTTAATTATTATTTTAATTGTGAAATGAATTCAATAATAAATAAGATATATATTATAAGAACTTTTTTTCAAATTTCATTACTGATTTCTTTTCCACTGTATTTATTAAAAAGCTTAAAGACTATCAAATCAATAAATATATCGATGTTTTGATATTCACGAATTTTCGGCACTGCCCTTTTCAAGTGAATTTATAAATATATTACCTCGCTCTCATTGGATATTTGTCTTAATAATAGATTATGGAAAGAGGTTTGAATATTCAATTCTGAATAAAAATAAGAATATAGCTAATTTTAATACATTTTAGTAATTAAATCATTAAATTGGCAATGGCCTCTGGTACAATGGTTCATTTTTCTACCGGTCCGCCAAACCGGCAAATTTGGAAAGCATTTGTCTAGATATTATTGATTCTAATTTACACAGAATGAAGTTTAAAAATCTATGTCTCCTTTTTCAATTAATAATAATATTTTTATATTAAATTTCCCACTAAATTTACAAATATCTTCTTTCTAAGAAAGAAAAATTCATTACAAGTTCATAACATTCTTTCCTAGTTTTCGTATGAGGTGCCACTAGTTGAAATTTTGAAGGTTTCAAGCCATTTATTTTAAAGAATTCTTACTTCAATTTAACATTATAAATGAAATAAAGCCAAAACAGCCGAAAGTATATGAAAATATATAAAGAAAATCAGACACAGAATATCAACTTTGTTAAAGCAAAATTAAATTAATGCATTGCAACTAATGAAATAACTAGTTAATTGAGAGAATATTCCAGCCCAAAACTGAATAAAAATCAAAACAATTTTCAGTTGAATGGGAAAATAAACAAAATGGCAATTTTATTATTCTGTGTTTTAATCAATTCAATTCATGTAGAAAATTTCAAATACCGATTTTTGTATTTCTCGCAAAATATATGCC